>JZKD02S1751422.1:279736-292914 GCA_000966675.3 Picea glauca
ATAACATTACTAATCTAAATTACAACTAATGGCCTAAATCCAACATAAATAAAATAGCATTATTAATCTAATATGCCCCAATTAAGGGGTAATGAGCCAATATTAGGGCTTAACAATTCGACAACCCCAAAACCTTGAGTGAGGTTTTTAGAAAGTCCTGGATGTGTTATGACTAATAAAAATAGTGGTTCGAACTTCCCAAGGCTTGTAAAGATAAGAAACATGACAGAATGAATCACCGTAAGAAGGGCTTCCAACTAGCCCCTTTTCGAAATGTGTCAAGGAATTTTCCAAGAAAAATTTTTTAGTCCAATAATCACAACACCCAAGGGGAAGGGAGGCCAGTTAATCTGGGAACCAAGAAGTTTGGGGACAACTGCAGGGAACCGTTAAAATGTTGCGAGTGTGGTGAACCTCACTTAAGGAGGAACTTCCCATGTTTAACTTCTACAACAAGGACCACAGTTCACAACCTGCAAGAGGCCTCTACAGTGGGAGATGTGGGCAGAAGCGTACACATGATCAATGCAGCTTTGGATGGCCGACAATATGATCACCAATCCACTATAGTGGAAGTTGAAGGTAAAGTTAATAATAACCGTATTTCTGTTTTAATTGATTTGGGAGCTACTTTGAGTTATGTTGCTCCTGGTGTAGTGGATTCAAACAAGATTAAGAAAGTAAAGAATAAAACATATTGGCTAGTACATCTAGCAACAGGAACAAAAAGAAAAGTAACATATTTCATTTCTGATTACGAATTCAGTTTAGATGGCCAAAACACAAATTTAAATTTGAATATTCTACCGTTAGGGTCTTACGATATAATTATTGGAATGGACTGGCTAGAGAAGCATAAAAAAATTTTGGATTGTTATGAAAAATCACTTACTTACAAAGATGAAAACAACACTGTTAGGACAATACAAGGCATAAAAAAACCAGTCTCAGTTAGGAAGATTTCAACAATGCAGTTTAAGAAGTTCATGAATAATGTTTGTTAGATTTATGCTATTCAATTGACAAATATGTTGGAAAAAAGGAAATAAACCCAACCTAGAATATTTTACCATGTTACATGATTTTAGAGATTTATTTGTAGATGAAATACCATAACTTCCTCCAAGAAGAGAGATAGACTTATCTATCAATTTTCTACCTAGATCAACCCCTATATCTAAGGCCCCCTACCAGATGAGTTTACCTGAATTAACAGAGTTAAAAATTCGACTACAAGAACTGTTGGAGAAGGAATACATTAGACCAAGTGTCTCATCATGGGGATCACCGGTCCTTTTTGTTAAAAAGAAAGATAGAACTCTAAGATTATGCATTGATTATAGACAGTTAAACAAAATGACTGTTAAGAACAATTATCCCCTACCCAGAATCAATGATCTGTTTGACCAAGTGGGAGGGACAAAGATTTTTTCTAAGTTGGATTTAAGATTTTGTTATAACCAGGTCAAAATAAAGGATGAAGACAAGTAAAACAACGTTCATAATGAGATATGGACATTATGAATTTGTTGTTATGTTGTTTGGTCTCACTAACACACCATCAACGTTTATGTGTTTAATGAATAACATATTTAGTCAGTATCTGGATAAGTTTGTTTTGGTATTTATTGACGACATTTTAGTGTATTCAAAAATGTAAGAAGAACACGAAGAACATCTAAGGATAGTATTGCAGACATTAAGAAAACACAAGTTGTATGCAAAATTTGACAAATGTGACTTTTACCAAAAGAAAATATAGTACCTAGGACATGTAATATATGAAGACAGTATTGCAGTCGACCCAGAGAAGATAAGAGACATCATGGAATGGTCTATCCCTAAGGATGTGTCGGACATATGATAAATCATGGGAATCACCGGGTACTACCACATATTTATAGAGGGATTCTCTAATATTGCAGACCCTATCACATCCCTACAGAAATAGTGAACCAAGTTTATTTGGTCGCAAAAATGTCAGGACAATTTTAATAAGTTAAAAGAAAGGTTAACACCTATTTTAAGGTTAGAAGACTTGGATAAATACTGTACAGTCTGTGTGGATGCGAGCAAAGAAGGTTTGGGAGGTTTCCTAACTCAATAAGGGAAAGTTATTTGTTACGAATCACGAAAACTAAAGGAGCATGAACGAAACTATGTCACACACGACTTGGAATTAGCAGTTGTAATCCATGCGTTAAAAATGTGGTGACACTATATAATGGGTAGAGAATTTATTTTGCTAACTGATAACAGTGGTGTGAAATTCTTGTTTATTCAACCATATATTAAGGCAAGGAAAGCAAGATGGCTGGCATTCTTGAGAGAATTCGATTTCAAGATAAGACACATCAGGGGTAAGGAAAAAAAAGTGGCAAATGCCTTAAGTATAAGAATTCATGGGTTGTTTGACATAAATATTAGCAGGGCAGAAAGAAACATTGAGAAAAGGATAAAATATGCAAGTGATAATGACGAAAAATACATCAAAACAATGGCATATTTACAAAATAATGCAGAAAATTTAGACATAACAGATTTGAGTTTGAACATAAATGGATTACTAAGATTCAAAAACAAGTTTTGTATACCATATTTTACTGAATCAAAGCTAATAATTTTGGATAAAGTACACAAGAAGCCATATTCTGGTCATTCAGGATACCAGAAAATGGTAACAACATTGAGTAAGTTGTTTTATTGGCCTAACATGAAAGGCGAGACAACATAATACTTATCTGAGTGTCTAGATTGTCAACGGGTGAAGGTTGAACACCAGCACCCATCCAGCCTGTTACAACCTCTACCTGTACTAGAATGGAAGTGGGATACCATCTCACTAGATTTTATCACAACTTTGCCTAAAACTCAAAAACAAAATGACTCAATTATGGTAGTAATTGATAAACTTAGCAAGTATCCACATTTTATTCCTGTGAAATCAAGTTATGAAGCTATTAACATCATTGCAATATTTATGAAGGAAATTTTTAGACTGCATGGTATTCCTAAAATGGTGATTTCAGATAGAGATGTCAAATTTACATCTACGTTTTGGAAATAATTGTTTTCAGGGTTGAATACTAACTTGAATTTAAGAACACGCTACTATCCACAAATGAATGGGCAGACTGAACGAACAAACCAAATTGTGGAATATATGCTATGAATGTACGTAAAGATGAAACCAACTAAGTGGGAGGAATACCTGCACTTGGTGGAATTTGAATACAATAATGGTTATCAGGCATCGCCTAATATGATCCCCTTCGAAGTAATGTATGACAAAAAATGTACAACTCCGATTAGCTGGGATAACCTAGTTGAGAGACTCATGGTGGGACTAGAAATGCTCCAGGAAATGGAGAACACGGTAATAAAACTACAATAGAATTTAAAAGAGGACAAGACAGACCAAAAAGCTACACAGATTTGAAAAGAAGACACCATGAATTTCAAGTTGGAGATCATGTATATTTAAAAGTCAAAGAAAGAAGAAGTTCATTAAATCTAGGAAAATGTTCAAAGTTGGCGCCCAGGTTTTGTGGCCACTTCAAGATCTTAGATCGAAT
Source organism: Picea glauca (assembly GCA_000966675.3). Lineage (NCBI taxonomy): Eukaryota > Viridiplantae > Streptophyta > Pinopsida > Pinales > Pinaceae > Picea > Picea glauca. The sequence goes on from JZKD02S1751422.1 coordinate 283,312, forward strand.
TGGACCCGTGGCATATCAACTTGCACTTCCTACAAATTTAAAAGTTCATAATTTATTTCATGTTTCTTTGTCAAAAAAATATGTTCATGATCCTACTCACATGATTGATTGGAACATGGTACAGGTGGAACTAGAAGGCGAGTTTCAAGCGAAACCTCTGCGCATTCTAGACAGGAGAGAAACAATACTACAGAACAGAGCCATCGTTGAAGTAAAATTGCAATGAAATAACTTTAGTCTTGAGGAGGCCACTTGGGAATTGGAGGAACATTTGAAAAAATCTTATCCGACCCTGTTCTGAGAAAGGAATGAACACTGAGGACAATGTTGTACTGAAGGGGGAGAGGATGTAATATCTCCAAAAATAATTAATTATTCAAGTCTGTATACACTTAGGAATTTATTGTCGTTTTTGGAAAATTCATATTTGGAAAATTATTGCCATTTATGGCAATTCCAAATTTGGAATTTGATTAATTGTAATTAATTATTGTGATTATTGGGAAAAGATTTGATTTTCCCAACCAACTCTTTGATTGTGACACTTGTAAAAGACAACTATTTTTATATTAATTGTTGAAGGATAAATGGAACAACCAGGTTGAAATCGGCTGACCATCACTCCAGGAGTGGGGAACAGACTTGAATTACCTCAGTGCTAAATTTTGCAAGTGGAAAATGAGGAATTTGGCCATGGGTAGCCCCCGAAAATCAGGGATTTGTAAAGCTGCGAAAATTCCCAAAGGGGGAAATAATATCTAGGCACAATATAATTTTTGGATATAGATCATATGGGAGGATGCAGAATGTTGCTTAGTATGATGGAGAAAGGATATCACTTGCTTTTATGAGCACTATTCTCAGTGTGAGGAAAGGGAATTTCTGATCTGAAAGAGGACTATAGTGAAAGAGGAGCATTGGAGTTCACCCTTATGGATTCATGGTCATGCTAGGAGGTGAACGGAGCAAGTAATTTGGTTGTTCTTTTCTATGGTTCTGTGGAACTTGGTTGTTCCATTTTTTTTCCCAACATTTTGTTCAGATATGTACATCTACTTATTTTGTTGTTGAATGGTTTGGTTGATTAATAGTTGGTAGAATGAAATCAATTGTAGAATAAGCCTTTAGAGTTTGATTTTATTCATTAAGTAAAGTTAGGAAAGCTATTGTGAGTGTTAGTTATTAATGAAGTTGATTTATGAAAGATATAGGTATAAAACTTAAGGAATGTTGGACTGTTGAAAATGCTAAACGAAATTATGGAAATGAATGCATGATATATATATATATATATATATATATATATATTGTTGTAGGTTTAGATACAAAGAGCTGCATAAACATCTAAGGATTCATACACATAAAGATTTTATATATGTATTGAATCGCATGAGATTTCCATTAACTTCCATTCATCAATCTATATCAAAAACATAGAGAATTTTAGTCCTTTTACTTTACAAAAAAACCCTTAAGCAAAAATTCAGGGGTATAGAAAATGCTACATGTTACAGCGACAGTTCAAAAGTTTTTACTTTTTACATAACACATCTTATCATAATGGTAAATCATGAAATTTATACAATATAGGGTTTCCCCTTTGTCTATTCCATTAAGGGATTTAAGATACAAGAAACTGTTTATCTATGGAACCCTGGATCAAGGGTTATCATAAGTTCCCTAAGGTGGACCTTGTACCACTAAATAAAACAAAACCTGAGAAGTAAAATGAGATCTCGAGGTCTGGAACTCGAATACATTTCGAGTGAGGTGATTGCGTGTATCCTTTCCTCGAAAATGATTAAGTCTTGCAAGAGGGAATCGAGTTATTAGTAAACAATGCTATGGACAAATCGACGAAATTAAATATGGAAGATAAAGCAATGTTCAGGAAGAATCCACGAAATTTAACATTAAAGAGTCAACACCTGGTTAATAATTAGATTGAGGTTGGTGTGGGGTGTCTTTCCCATGGACGATCCTGAGAAAACTGTCCATAGCCCGAAGGGGAGGAGTGGACCTTGAAACGACTGATGGGTACCCTCGCAATGGAAACATGGGTTCTATCATTAGTTTTGTAACCAAAAAAAATGAATCGAGTGCTCAGAATGTAGCAAGAAGATAGAAAATTATTAAACATGCAATATATTGCATAATCGGAGAAATAAAGATTGCACAGTATAAAGTATGTCTCACGAAATTTCCTAATTCAGACTATAGATAGGGTTGCGAGATACTGATCTCATAAATTATCTAAACTTACAATTGATGATAAAGAAAATGCAGTCAAGAACAAAGTTCAGGATACTTAATTTTCCTTTTTCATTACGTTGAAGAAGTAGAACATTTCTAAAACATCTAAGATTTTGATAAACCAGAAAGAGTTTCCACAGTACAGTGCATGTCATAGAGAGGCATTTATTGGCATTTTTTATACGGCTTTTACTATTCTATTTATGCTGAAGAAAATGCAAATAGACATGTTTCAAACACAAAAGTATAGAAATAGAGAGCTTAGAGTAATTACTTTCATTAAGTTTAGATTCTAAAATGTTTACACACAGTGGAACAATATGGTTATCATAATCCCTATACAAGTATGAGTAAGGTATTTAGACTTAGAGTAAAGAACCAGTTACAAAACTTTACATAGTATTGAAGAAGTCTTACAACACCACAGGAAAGGGTTTACAGATTTACATCGTATGATCCAAGGGTGTAATGAAATTCACAGTAAATCTTATATGTGAACAGTTAGCTCGAGGACTCTTCCCAGGTTTCCCTTACAAACCCAAAAGACTAATCACTTAAAATAAACAGTAATACTAACGATACGTCGTGCAAACATGAAATAGATTTAATCATAGTAAGATCCAGAATGTATATTCTCATAATCAAGAATCAATAGTTCGGAAATTTTCACATTCAGGCAAAGACCCTCAATACGATTACGAATGTATAAGACATTTACAACTTATTACACAAGAAATAATGAGGTACAAAAATACACATACAGAACACCCCTAGTGGTTTAGGGATCACTGTAGAAAATAACTCACAGAATATTTAACTACGCGAGCTTCAACAATTGGTATACCATTCATAACTTAAGATAAAACAAAGACTTAAACAATCAAGCGAAGAGAAAGGTCATGGAATACATTTTCGCAAATAAAAATCCTAAATATTATTACCAAACATTTCTTGAATCACAAACTAAACCACCTATGTAAAGGCTGCATACAAGTCCCAATGGAAACCTAAGTAACAGGTGGTTACCCTCATGGGAGGAGACAGGGTCAAAAATCGCCATGAGTGGGAGACACTTATTCTTACATAGGGCATGGTTGGAAATATAGTAAGAGTTTTAAAGAACAACAAAGAGAGAGACCTTAGCTAGAAGTCATAAAGGAAAATAGTTGCAGAGACAATATTAAATACGACTAACCCTTCCATATCTATCACAGATAAGCGGTAGATTCATGGTGGAATTACGTGGTAGAGGAGGAAACCAAACGGTCATGCATCTGTCTTCTTTCATTACACAGAGAAGGAACCGTCCTTAACACCAGTTTTTACACGCACAGAATCATTGTAGTGGTTAGCGCTGGGTGGTTTTATGAAATGCATAAGAGCCAAAGGAAAGTGAGAAATTAGTGACCCAGGAGACTCTCGTATCACAGAGTAATGGCGAGGGGATGTGTTGGGTACATTGTCCATGTGAAACAATGTGCTTGGCATACCCACATTGGCCACGAGAACCTAGGATTTGTAAAATTTTAGAACCCTCATAACTTTCAAACTAGAGAAGTTATGACATTTACGGACAAGTCTAAATTCGCATTCAATCCAACCATAAAGGATGTTTGTGCAAATCCCTATCATTAAGTCGGGAGGAGTTTACTACTGATAGTAAGGTTTGGGGTCGGATTCAGTAGGTTACTGGGTCTAGGTTTATGACTTTTCATGCCATTTGGGACTCCAAACCTCAGTGCTAAACATCGTCATTCGATCAACCATGTCATATACAACTGATGCATGTTAAGTCCACACTAACTACCATGTCAAGGTTTTAACGAAAATAAACTGGAAATAACATCCATTTCATGTAATGTTTAGAGTGTGCATACAATAAGGGCATAATTATTGAAGATAGACCCGTATATATTTATTATTTGGATAACGTTGAATACTCTGGTTAACACATATGTTAACATACATATTAAACTCAAGAAATACGCTACCTTGCATGACTATAGGCATAGGTTATATATATATATATATATATATATATATATATATATATATATATATATATATATATGGAATATGGTAAGGATGGTGTATCCAACAAATTTTCCAAGGAGTATCGATACATGGGTTTTAAAGATATAAATTAGAAAAGAATACTTATTATAAGGGATTGTTTGTGGTAATTTGGAAGTACTCCTTCATTGGATATGAAGTGGAGGGTACAAGACTTGGTTGAAGGTAGAAGCCATCATAGGATAGAATTATTATAGACTTGTGGAAACACCCAGATTTCAGTTCGTTCATGTATAGTTTAAACTCTAGTCTGTCAAGACAAATTGTTGTGACATGTATCAAATTAGTTTAATAAGCCTTACTTCATGAGAAGGATATCTACCTTGTTATTAGTCGCTTATAACTACGATTAATTATACGTCGTATTCTGATAGCGACAATTATAGTCTTAAAATCATTAAGTATAGCAGAGTAAATAAGTATTAATGCACCTATCAATTTTTTTTTATTATTTGGTAAATTTGGGGTACATTGCATAAATGTTCAAGACACTTGGGAGAATCTTTTATCTAGGATATGTTCTAGTGCTCTTGGGGCTTTCCTTAGCATGGATTTCACCCCCACACACATTCTTATGGGTGATGGCACTTTTCAGATATTAAAAAATCAAGATAAAGTTGATAGACGTGTGATGGATCCTGATGGTCCTGATTATGCCAACGAATGTAATTATGATGTACTCCCACATACCATTGAGTATGATCCATCTGAGATACCTTTTATGCAAAAAGACTCCATAGACATGCTTCTTCCATGGATATATCAATGCAAAGACAAACTGGCAAAATATCATTGGAAGGAGCCGTGGTCTATCCAAATTTTGAAGAAGGAAGATGAGAAACATGAATAAATCGTAAAAGATACAGTCCACACAGAGCCTCCACATGATAAGAATACACCTTGCATCAATTTCAATGAAGGAAGTATTGTTCTCATGTGGGACAAAAGAAAGGGCAAACCTAGATATGACCAAAAAGAAAAAAATTGATGGCTTGTCCCTTACATCATTAAGAAGATGTCGAACAAAGAAAGGTATTATCTAACAACTTTAGATCGGAGAAAGATGCCACTACCATTTGATGGGTCTCTTCTCCAACCTCACATCCATGTCACATAGATTCTTCAGGGTTTGCTCCCCAGGTAAGTAGGTAATTCATTTTGATTCCTTACATTTGCATCCTTATTTATCATACTAGTTTGGATGCATTTCATTTTCATTTTTCTCTACTTGCACTATTTATTTCACGCTTAGCTTAGAATTTATTTAGAAAAATGTCAAAAAATTAGTTTTCTAGCTTAGTTGATTTGGATTATGATCATATGAGAACAAGGATGAGTAGGCCATCCTGCACTTGAAATTTTTATGTTTCTTTACATGAACAGGTCTACCAGGATATGTTGTGGTTTTCATGCACTCTACGGTGAGCACATGTCCCCAAGTAGGAGCCAAATGTTATCCCCATTTTGTGAATAAATAAAGAGATCATGTCTGGAGGCCTTGAGGTTGGAGATATGGAGTGTCGAGAGACTACATGACCAAAAATACTCTTTTTCACAGATATAAAACCTATTCACCACCAAAGATGGTCACTTTTTTGCAGATGGCATCCACCACACCAGCTGGCTTCCAGAAGGTAGTTGACCTTGCTTCATGAGGTACAAGTTAGTATTATGGTGAACATAATTTCAATATTTAAGCCATTTTATTATGTTGTATCTTAGATTTCTCTAGATTTCATGATATGTGCTTGGACATTATTCCTTTTTCCCTACTTCACCTTGGTTGTTGACATTTCCCCCTAGTAAGTGGGTTTCCTTGGGGGTGGGTGTGGTATTGGGAACTCCATTGATGAGCCATCGTACAATTCTTGAATATACTTAACACTTTCCATCAATATTCCCCTCCATTTCCTTATCTCTTTGGATTTTAGGGTGTATTGACCCAAGAAGGGGTTGTCCCTCATTCTATGGGAAGAAGGGGATAAAGGCCCAGAGGGGTTGATGTTGGGTAAAATATAAAAGACTTGCATAAACCTTCCATATTCTTCGCCTAGGGATCACCCAAGAATGTAATGAAATGCTTATATTTGAATAAAGGGGACCCACAATATAATAAAGAGTTCTTAAAAGGTTATTTGAAGAATAAGAGGTCTCATCACGAGTCGACCTATCACGTCCTTGAATATTTAGTGGTATGACATTACCATCATCTAGTCAACAAACTAGGGTAATGGCTCTCATTTTCCTGGCTGGGAGAAAGGGGGTCTCATCATGAGCCATCCTTCTAATTTACATTAGGTGTTTTTGGGTGACATTTCCACCACCTAGTCACCAAGCCAGGGAAGTGACCTTTAACCTCTCCTTATGCTATATTGAAAGAAAATAAAGAAAGGAATATAAAAGGCAATTGATGGGCTTGGAAAAAGTGCATTGTGGACAAAGGTACCACACACACTCTACAAAGGCACCCATGAATGAGAAAATACTACCCCTTATATGTCATGATCCCTATTCCCATTGAGTCTTGACCCCAACCACTTATTCCACTTTACATGTCTTAGAGAGGGATCTCTTGGAAACTCCCCTTGACCTAGGGAAAGATCTACCCAATAATACACCTCGTCAACCCTCCCATATTTAATCTTGACAAGTTGCATAGTGTCTTTGAGTTGTTAATTGTTTGATATAGTGATATTTGATTCACATGCTTAGATGGATTATTTATTGATTGGATTCACTTATCATGATTTTATGACTTGATATCCTTGGAGTACGTGCTCATTTTTCTTTACAGGACCTACTTGGTTTACAGTTTTGGGAGAACAAGCCTAGCTTGGGCTTCAATGGGGCTACAAGCTCACATGATGGATGTTAGGGACCTGCATGCCATATGAAAGCGATCAGGCTTGGAATTCCTTGATTATGACTTTGAAAACCTAACCCACCCCTTACTTTCCGAATGATTTTCCGAGGAGGGGAAAAATGCTCCACTTTTGAGCTTGGCGTCATGATTTTAAGGCTAGGGCATGGTGGTGAGGTGCCACTTTTTTGAAACATGGACATTTGAGGAGGAGAAGCATCTTCACCATGATGAGAGTGCTTAGATTCTTGACATGTATCCTTTGGAGTCCTATACATGCTTCTTCAACACCAACGACTTCCTCGAAGTGGAAAAATGTCCCCTAAAGGGGTGATATCCTACTAAATTAGGGTTTTATTTGTGTAAAAAGTGAAATTTTATGTGAATTGTTTAGTATTACTTTGTTAAGGGGGGAAGATTAGGGTTTTTGACCCCTAATCTTGTGTATTACTCCTTAATTTTTGGACAAACTATGTTAGCTATATATTGTATAGATAAATATCATAAGATCTCATTTTAAACATATCTCTCCCTCTTGTGAGAGGCCTTGGTATGAAATTTCCGCCACACTTCGCTCTTTTCATCTCTTGTGGACTTGTTTATGGTTATCTATTGGTGAATGGTTGATGTAATTCTAGCGCTAGCCTTCAATGATCCTTTCTATCTCTTGTGGTGGATTATCTTGTCATTTCTCTTGATATTGGTATGGTTTTCTACTATTTTTCTATCATTTTTCAAGTTCAAGTATTGTTATGCTAGGATATAGATGGGAAGTATAAGGTAATACACCCCCACCATAGCCTTCGTCAATTTATATGCTTCATATCATTGATTATATAAGGGTTTTCAAAGAGAAGTATAAGGGCATAAACCCTCTTAGCCTAAACCCTAGCCTAGAGAAAATTTCCATGGGAATTAAAAGTACTTACATCCCCAAGGAGGTAGATTCTCTTAGATACCTTTGAATCCATCAACCAAATAGTAAAGGCACTAGTCATTTATTGTTGCATTGGAGAGATAAAATATTGCATTCAGAAACATGATTTTCGGTCAATTTTACTTCTTGCAAAGTGGATTGTATTTCTCATTCCTTGGGAATCTCATGGCCACTAGGGTGTCCCCATATAGGGGATACATATTTATTTTGTTACAAAATTTCATATTCATCTATTACAGCTGCAAAAACCCTAACTCATTTGCTTGAATAACTCTCTTATCAGCCATTGGATTTTGCTCAAAGTTTGCACACTTATTCTCCTTGGTCAAACACACTTTTTGGAAAAGTTTGAGGATATTTCAGTGGATGTTTTTCTTTCTGTAATAAATTGAATGTTACATCCATAAGGCTGATATAATTTTCTGCAGACAAGTGTTTACAAGAACCTTATCTTTTATGCTAAGAGTATTGGTTTTTCACCTTGAATTTGGCTAGCCATTTACTAGTTTTTTCTATTGCATTTTCTACTTGATAGTTAGCATTTATTGAGAAGCTTGTAGTACCATTTTATTGCTGATATATAATTTTATCTATTGATGCAAATTAGGGGGAAAATAAATAAATTTCTAATCCAACTAACATATATCATTGCAAAGTGTCTTTTCTTGTGTCTCGGGAAGGTACAATCATCTGGAGCAGTACTACATTTGTGGGACAAGAATTACTTGAATTAAAAAGAATATTTTCCAACCTTTCATCCCACTTAGACTTGAACTATAGGGGTTTAAATTCCATCCATATTCATCTCCATCACAATCCCTCTAGGGTCACTGGGATCACCTCCCTAGGGTGACCTAGTCATCCTTGAAGTGTGGGACCTACATCGAGGTGACATTGGGTGTAGGATTCCCAAGTTGTAGAACTTGATTTGTGGTTGGGTCGGGATTTTCCCAACCTACAACTTGCACTATAAAAATATGCATACTTGAGAATCCCTAAGACAACTACCACTAAAATCCTAAGACTACTAAAACACTAAAAATAACCTATAAATAGTGTTCATACCATTGTGATACCATCGTATGCATACCATTGCAATACCATGGCATGCATACTTGAGAATCCCTGTAAGGGGCCAAAGAGATTAAAGACATCAATTTATCTATTAAACTTCATAACAGAGTAATATTCTTGTATAATAATAAATTTGTTAAGTTAAATTTAACAACATATAATAAATGTAATAACTGATTACAAACAATTGCAAAATTTGAAATACCTGAACCTGATGCTAATAACCTCCTCTGTCGCTTGCCTCCTTGAACGCTTCTGCTGGACACTGCCCAAAACCTAGTTCCTCCTTGCCAACTAGGTAACTCCCTAGCTCCAGGATATCAATGGATATCCTGGCCCCCGTGCCCAAAACCTCCAGCAACCTCGGTGCACTAATACAATCCCCTTCCCAAAATTTCACTTCTCT
>JZKD02S1751422.1:298653-312518 GCA_000966675.3 Picea glauca
TAATAAATAATTTAACATATAATGTTACAACTAAATTAAAATTAAGAAAAAAAAACAAAAAACTGTATTGGCAACGCCGGGATTGCCACTTGCCCGAAGAATCACAAGTAGGCAACATGGGGCTTGCATGCGACCCACGTGCCCTTCGCTCTCCTCATTTAGAATAAAAAAAAAACCCTCACTTTTAAACCCTAAACTCTTCCACTTCTCCATCATTTGTTGTGGCTGTGCGAGGAGGCGTGAGGGAGTAGGGCCGCCATGGTTAACCCTCTCCTCCATACTACTTGCAACGGGAGGGTGAATCTGCAGGCTTCTGCATCAAGTGAATTTGGAGAGGAACTGTAATTGTTATTGTTTATGTTTGCTTTCATGGCTACAGTTTTCCCTTCATAACAATAGTTTTCAGTTTTCCCTACATCCTTCAATTCAGGAAGAAATAGGCAAGTATAGAGATAGAGTTGTACATATTCATTTGATGTGTTTTGAGTGTCAGGTTTGTGTCCATATTGTGTATACGGCCATCTGACAACGAGGTTTATTAGGCTGTATCCTTACAAATTTGGTATTTGGTTTTAGGACTGACGCCAAACCGAGACATGGGTGGAGCAGTAGCAACAAAATCTGTATCAAGAATAACCATATGTAGGGCATAAGAGCAAAAGCCACATTTCCATTGCCCTTGCCACCTACTAATGTATGCACAAGTTTCTTTGCCTGGTGATTTCTCTACTCGGCTGGGCTACTCGACTGTGGCTGCTTGGATAATCAAATGGGATGGCTTCTTGGCTAATTGAATGGGCTTGGCTCCCAGGATATTGGTCTGGGATACTCGGTTGGGCTGGGCTGGAAAGATAGAAGAGATTGATTGATTGAAAACTTATACCAGAATGGGCGGGACTACAGACGGATCGAAACAGACTCGGAACGGTACGACACATGGTAAGGCACACAGATGTGATAGCACATGGTACGGAACTAGATATGAACTACACCCTGGTCTCTGATAGCCCATGCCAACCGATCACCATTTAGCCGATAGTCCAAGAGACAACCGGCCGAGACAACCCATCTAGGGACACAAGCAAGGTTCATGTTGCCAACACTGCGCCTGGTGCTTTCTCTGCTGCTGAAATGCCACAGAGTCTTCCTTTTTGCTTCGCTTATATACATCTCTAGAATGCTATTCTACATGGGCACCATGCATTTTGAGGTGCTTGGAGTGGCTATGCATTGAAGCATGGAACTAAAATGTGTGAAATTGGCATATGCGGCTAAAGGCACTCTTATATATTAGGATTTAAATATATAAATTTTCTTACCACCGGACAGTAGTTAGATTCTTATCATGTTTGTCAACGGTGGTTAATCTGCACAGTTATTTAGAGCCTGTGTCATAAATATCCAAATTGTTGTTGTCTTTATCATTGCAGGATATCTTGTTTTTTCTTTTTTTTTTACGATAGCTTTTATTTTCTGAAAATTTAAGTAGTTGTTCCTATATTATATTAGTTGTTTAGTGACAATGATTTAATTCCTAGCACCCAGCTTTTAGCTAATGGTTGCTGGCTCAGTGCAGGTCAAGTGCTAGGTGATTTGAGGGCTGGGCAAGAGTTGGGTGAGTGCTGGGCGATTTTGACAGAATACAGACCCCTCATAGTTGGCACTTAAAGCCAATGGAAGTCTGTTTTTTTTTTTTGTGGTGCAACTCCTCAGGGTGTGTTTTTCTAAATACTTTCAGTGAAAAGGGAAAAAAAGGTGACCCTTCTTAGTGTCATAAATAATAAGTAATGTTCCATGTAACATCTTCCATCTGCTTGTTTTTTCTATGCGGTTCTTTGAGTGTTCAACTCTGCCACTGCCAGTGGGGATCAAATCCGACCGCAGCTCCAGCACCTACTTGACCCAAGATGAATACATGTTTTCTCAAAGGCTTGAACACTATTCTCCCATGGACCATTGCCTGTTTAACCAAAGGTATTATGAGTTCCTTGATTACTTTCAGGCACACGATGGACCAATATTTTTAAAAGTATGTGTGAGTATTCTTGCGATAGCATTGCAAATGATTACAGGGCAGTTTTGGCAGAGAAGTTTGGTGCTGCTATTGTTTCTCTGTTGCTTTTTTTTTGTTGTTTTTTTTTTTTGTGACATTATTGAACTGTTGGATTCTATTCTTGCAATACTCAACACGTTTTCATTTATAAAACCTTTGAATGAATGGGACTTCCACCCTCTGATAACTTTTAATCAATGTATCTTCTTCCCTATCTTCTACGCCTCCATACTCGATATTACATGTCATTTAGTTTGGGAGAAAGGTTAGGGAATTGGTTTATATATTTATATATACCCTAGTAATAATAGTAAAAGAAACCCTAGGATTTAGATTGAAAATCAGGAGTATATTTGTTAAATAAAAATGGATAGTATATTATGAAGGATTTAACTTCCACAAAACTTGCATTTCCTTGAAATGGTTTAGATCTGTAACCTGACAGATTATTTTCTTTTGTATATGACTAGCTTAGCGTTTTTGTAAGCCTTGTAGATTAGTTTCCGTTGTCCCTTCTTAGAACTTCTCAACAATTCAAGAGTTTCTTGAGTATTAAGTCGTTGACCTGGCATCATGGACTTGTAGATCTGTTTTTTTTTTTAAGTTTAAATCAAGTGCATAATATAATTGTTGTGATCTTTATTCCTAAATTGTTGTAATCTAGATCCTGACAGTTGTTGTGGTATTTGTCGCAGCTCATGCATATCATTATACCCTTTTCATTTTCAATTCATATTGTTTATTTATATTTAGATTTGTTTATCTATTATCAAAATAATAGTGCGTTTAGTTTGCAGGTTAGGTGGGACGCACTGGAGCTAGAACTTGTAGTTTTGGGAACTTGGCCCATAGGCCCAAGTATTGAACTAAGACGCTCTGATACCATATGTAAGGGGCCGAAGAGATTAAAGACATCAGTTTATCTATTAAACTTCATAACAGAGTAATATTCTTGTATAATAATAACTTTGTTAACTTAAATTTAACAACATATAATAAATTTAATAACTGATTACAAACAATTGCAAAATTTGAAATACCTGAACCTAATGCTAATAACCTCCTCTGTCGCTTGCCTCCTTGACTGCTTCTGCTGGACACTGCCCAAAACCTAGTTCCTCCCTACCAACTAAGTAACTCCCTAGCTCCAGGATATCAATGGATATCCTGGCCCCCATGCCCAAAACCTCCAGCAACCCCGATGCACTAATACAATCCCCTTCCCAAAATTTCACTTCTCTATCTCTCTGCAAATCTAGAGCTCCCCTAAAATTCATCCCTTCAACCTCCCGTAGAATAACCTTTCCTCCAACTCCTTCCCTTCCTTATCCCTCCTTCACCGACTCCCCCCCCCATTTACTCCCTACCTAACCCATTTATTACTCTTATCCTTTCTCATTAATGCCCTGTATCCCCTTTCTTTAATATCTTATCCTTCCGCAATTAACAAGTTATCCCTTGTGGTGTATGTAACCTTTCAATTTAACTATTTAACTTATTAATTTATTTAATACTCATATTTTTTTAAATGTAATAGGTAGTTTAATTAATCAATTAATTAATCAAATTGCAACCATTAATTAATCAATAATTATTTCATTAGTTTTATTATACCTATCGTGTTTAATTAATATCATATTAAGACGATTAATCCCGTAATTAAATTTTTACTTAATAATCCTTCACATTTGTTCAACTAGGGTTGTTACAATCCCTAAGACAACTACCAATGAAACCCTAGAAGACAAATAAAACCCTAAAAATAACCTATAATCGGTATGCATACCAATGGTATGCAATGGTATTCCATACTTTAGAATCCCTAAGAAAACTACCATTAAAACCATAAGACAAATAAAACCCTAAAAATAACCTATAAATGGTATGAATATCAATGGTATGCAATGGTATGCATACCTTTTCAATACCATTGCAGTACCATGGTACGTGATGCAGGAGCATCGCTCCACCTCAGCAGTATGCTAACTATTTATCACATCAAAGCACATTCAAGGAGGGGAGAGGTGCAATCCTCTCATTTTCCCCTCAAATTTAAATTTCAAATGTAATTAAATTTTGTAAGGATGATAAGATTCGAGTCGATGCCTTTGTACAGGAAGTAGATAGAAAGGCATTTAATGTGGTCTAAGTTGTAGATATCTTGAGCATCGCCTCAGATCTAAAGTGTTTATGTTGATTCGATGTAATTTTCCTCAGTAGATGGGAATTGTAAATGGTGATTAGACACCACTAAGGTAGCTTGGAGGGAGGGGTCGAGGAGCCCCTCTTTTGTAAAAATCTTTTAAAAAATTATTCATTATTCATAGAGGAAAAAGAGAGGATAAGAGATGATACTTTGTTGTAGTCTGAGCTTTTGTACAGATTGTAAACAAACATTCATATAATAGAAAGAGAGCAGTCTTTCCTCTGTATGATTTTTTTGTGCATTTATGTGTTTTATGAATGTTATCTGTGTGTTTTTATGAATGTATGTTGTATATGCATGCGATAGGTTTCATCTGGAGGGTTAAGATAGAATCTACTATCTGTTTGAGAGTTGTTTAGTTGTTCTGAGTTCTTTAGGTTGTGCAAGGAGTGCACAATGGAGTATTAAACTGTATGTCCAACTCAAGGAGTGTGTATCTGAACTATTTCTAGTCACAAAAGAATGTGGCATGAGGACACACTAGAACATTTATAGACTCAAGAGGATCCTCAAGGCTACTGAATTTCATGGAGGAGAGATTTTGCAGAGGAGGCACAAAGAGAACCAGAGTTGTTGAATACTCTAAGAGTTCTGCCAGGTGGGAATTGAGCAGGTGTGAGTGAGCATAGGTGAACTATGTTTCAAGTTCAGAAAATATAAGTGTCATAGGAATATAGAGTTGTTGAGCACTTTGTAGATCTTTTCCAGGCGGGCATCGAGCAGGTGCATGGGTGCACAAGTGAACTCTATTTCAAGTACAAAGAGAAGAGAGTGTCAAGGAGAAGACACCCACAGAGTTACTAAACACTCTGTAAGCTAGGAAATGAGTGATTTGAGAAGAATTCACCAAGAGGGAACATATATCCCTTCGAGAAACAAAAGGGAAAGAGACCTATGAGGTTTGAGTAGTTGAAGCCCATGTGAACGATAGTTTTTGAACACTCTGGGGAAAAAATATTTACAAGGTGTGCATTGAGTGGATGCAAGGAGTGCATCAGTGAACATGAGAGAGATCATGATTCAAGGGAAGTCCTATGCAAGGATTGCACCAATCACACACTTAAACAAAGTGTTGAAAGTTTGAATCTATCTGAAGGCTGAATCAAGCACAAGGAGTGAACCATATGTAAAGTGGTTTCAACATTACAAAGTTTAGGAGGGATAGTGCCTTTGCACACAAAATCTCAACAGATAGGAGTAGAATGTTGAGACACTTCAAGGTCTGAGCCACAGACAAGATGAGAAGAAACAATGCAAGTTTTCATGTAGAGAACAAGTATGCGTCGAATCCCAAGTCCAGTTTAGTTGACAAAAGATCAGGAGATTTAGTGCAAGGTGTGCGCCGAAGGAGTTGTTCCAAGTCCCAAATATCAGGAGGAAAAGAACTAATGAAACCCAGTAGTTGGGTTCACAGGAAGAATATCAAAGGTCGTAGCCTTTGATACTTAGGCAATTTTCTCTATATCAGGAAAAAACCAAAGCTCAAGTGAAGGAGTAATAGCAGCCGACCGATCAACTGCAAGAGGAGAGATCTGGACCGTCTGATCTGAGTCTAGGAATTGACGAGAGAATGGGGCAAAAAAATTTCGAAGTATCAAATTCAAGAAGAACTGCCCATCATCCAGAAAGAAAGGTGGTGAAATATGAGAAGATCCAGGAGAGAGAGTTCTGGAATATTTGCATAGAGAAAAGGGAAATATTCGCGAAGTCGCGAAGAGAGGGGTGAATCTGGACTGTTAGATCCATAAGGACACGTGGAGGATATCCATGCATTTAGAGAAGTGGTGCTCCAGAAGCAAATGGGAGATCTAAGAGGATTTGGTGAAGTCAAGACTCTCAAAGCCTGAATCATTTAGGGCCATTGATCTAAGCAAGTGACGGGGATCGTTGACCCTCACACCAGTTGTGTTCATCGATTCAAAGTTTGGGGGATAAGGAGTTGGTTGTTGTGGAAAATGCTGAAGCTCGGAAGCCGAAGACCCTTTTATGGGTTTAACCTCGGGTCATAGCCTTAAGTCATATGAGAGAAGGGGAATAGCATAGAGAGCTAGCAGTGATGGTTAAATTTCTTCAAAGGGGATAATAAAAGAGTTGAGGGTTTGATAGAGCCTGCACTTTGGAGAAAGAGGGACCTGTGAAAAATTAAAGTGGGTTCCAACAGGGACCCAAAGAGTTGATTTGAATCAAGTGATTGAACGATCCTAGACCAAGAGGTCGTGCAAGACCTAGGGGAGAAGGGGGGTTGCACCAAGTGGTATCAGAGCTTAATTTTACTTGTAGACAATAAGAAAAGGAAAGAGAAGATAGTTTGATAACATCAAGTAGTATCAATAGCTTGATTTCTCCTGTAGACAATAGTTGAAGGAAGCTATAGTACTAATGCTCTATGTGTGATTTCTTGCAAGTGTGAAACAGTCAAGAAGACAACCAGGTGGGTTGTAGCAAAAGATGGAGACCCTCTCAATTGCATAGTGGAAAACAGACAGCCAGGTGGGATGAAGACAAAGAAAGAGAAAATGGCTATTGAAGGCCATAGGAGAGGTCGAGAAAGAGAAGACCACCAACAGAAAAGCAAGGTAGAAATTGAAAGGGAGCTCAGTGAGATAAGAGAGAAAATGGAGAGGCTAATGTTGAAGATGTAGTAAGAGTCCTAGGTACATTGGAGGTACAAATGGCCAATGAAGCAGAAAGAAAAATGGCATGTTCAGATGTTGTTGGACCGAAGGAAGAAACAAGAGTTGAGGAAGTGGCTAAGGCATGATGAAACCCTCAGTGGCACCGAGAAGATGGTTTTCATCCGCAAGACATAAGTTGTGAAAATCCTCGGTGACGAGGAGGAGAAGAGATCAGAGGATTGTTGGGCCCAATATATGATCATCTTCATGACGTTATTATACATTTTTTTCCATATGTATATATGCGTTTTTATCTTTCAAATGAGCTTTTTGAATAATTTTATGGTAAAATGATATAATCGGCATGAGGTACGTATAATTCATGTTTTGTGATTCAATCAAGTTTAATTTATCATATTTTATGGTTTCCAAGAGTTAATTCATGTTTTTCTGTTGTTATAGGGAAAAACGCACCATGTTTCTTGGTCCGACACTTGTTCCAACACTTGATCCAACACTTGTTCTGGTACTTGATCCGACACTCGTTCTGGCATCCAGTGTTGCACAAAAATGCAAGGCAAGTTGGTGGTTATGGTATTGGCGGCCAGTGGTGGACAAATAGAGAAAATGGGTTTTGTTTTTCATCACCCTCTCCAGCTACTAAGCTCAAGACAACTCAATTTCAGTTGTCCAAAGAGGGCACTTATTGGGTTCCTCCGTTTTGTTAGTTATTGATGCATTTAATGTAATTTGCCAAATTTAGAGGTGGTTTGACCCTCTTGTGGTCAACCACCTGGTTTGTAAGATTATAAATACCAATAGGATGCTCATTATATTGTTAACCAAGTAGCATAAGCATAAGAATTGCCAGAAAAATGATTTTTCTCTGTTTCTAGTTTTACATTGCCAGAATAGTGCCAAAACTGGGTTTTTGGATTTTTATGGTGAATTTGGCCTGTTGAGGTTGTGGTGTGCTTTTAGAGAGTGACCACGAATTGCTGTGGGGGCCACCAATAGTCTGGTAACTATCTTCATGTTTATTTTTCATTTCCTAATTTAAATTGCTCTCTTTTTATTTTCTGTACATGTATATTTTTATTGTGCTAATTAGTTTGTTGTAGCTTACTATTTTACTTCTTTTTGCAGGTTAGATGATGATATGTGTTAGTATGTGTTGATTTCGTGGATTAGAAAAGGCTTGCAAGTCTCTCTCTCACTATACTAACCCCATGTGCAACGTAGATGTTAAATTGTGCTTTCTTTTATATTTTTACAGTCAAGCTTAGAACAGATTTTTAGTTAGAACATAGCATAGTTTTAATCTGAGTTTCTTTTGATAAGGATTGATGGATGGATAGATTTGCTTCTAGCTTTTTAATCATAGCTTGCTTACTTCATATTTATAAATATTTCACATTCTTAGTTATTGGTTAAATGTAATTTTCAATTCACTTTTTAATATCATGTTTTTAATTTATGTTTTCAATCATTTTCTTATCATAGCTTGAATGATTAAACTAGACATAGTATAGTTTCATTTCATGCAATTTCCTTTCATAGATTAAGATGCAATTGAATTTCTTAATTAGATAATGATGATCTCATCATGTTGTTGATGGTTTGTACATCAATATGAAGGGTATTTAACATTACTTTTATCATGACTAAGTTTTCATTGGACTATTTACTTCACACCCTTCATTTTTCCATTGAAATTAGTATTGAGCTTATACCATTAGAATTGTCCTTTGTGGTCAAGTGTAATCGAGATATCATCCATCACCACCGAAGGCATTCACACAACCACCAACATTACATTTGAGTGTTTCATAGGTTAAAGATAGTTTCTTGTTTTCATAAGTTTAGTTGATAGTCTTTCTTGCTTTCAATATAATAGATTTCCTTTCATGCATTGCATTGAGCATTTAAATTTCCTTTCATGCAAGAGAAATAGTTTTGCATTAGGCATTTATTTCACTTGCCTCTCAGGCTAGGGAGTTGTTCAATGAGAAGCCTTTTCTTACTTGTCTTTTGCTTTATGCTTTTGCTTGCTTGTCTATTTGCTTTAGTAGGGTAGTTAGGTGTTTTTGCTTGCTTGTCTATTTGCTTTAATAGGTTAGATAGGTACTTTTGCTTACCTTCTTATGCATTTTCTTTCATAAGGTAGTTTATCATTGGATATAGGTTGGAAAGTTAAAGAAGTTTTCTTTTTTCATTTTCTTAGTATGTTTAGTAGTTTACCTTTTCTTACTGGGATAAACTAATTTTCTTTACATAGAGTTTTCATTCGCTTTCTTAGGAACTATCCATCAATACTTGGCCCAAAAGTACTTAGGTTACCTAGTTTCAATTTTCTTAGTAGGGTTTGTTCATTAGATAGGTTTTCTTGAGTAGATTATCCCTAGATAGTTGCCTTCCTTAGTTAGTCTACACTCCTACCAACCTTTTTACCTTTGGCATATATTTTTCTACAACTCTAAGTTTACTTACCCTAGTTTGACAATTTAATTGAGGGTAGTTTAGTGTCTTTTTTAGTACATATAAAACACCTAACAATGATATCATGAACTTCCAGGATGGTAGTGAGGAAAATTCAGATTGACAGGTGGGAAATGAGATGATATCAGTTGATCTCATACACTCCTAGGAGGGCAAGAGTGAAATCCCATATTTCTAGGTGGGCAAGGGAGGAGAGTTGAAATAAACTGAGTGTTCATATCATCAAGGAGTGTTGATAGAGGAGGATCATAGGAGCGCTATTATCATTGAGGGGATTGAGATATTCCTGCCACATAGCCCAATTGAGTCCAGAGCATGTGTTGTGGATGTAGTAGTAGAAGGAAAACCAATTCCAACTATAATAGAGGAGGAGAAGGAGAAGACACCATAATATACCCCAGCAGAAGGAGAAGAGAACTCAACATAATTGGTTAGACATTTCAACCAGGAAGATGAACATGAGATGGCTGCAACACTAGAGCTTGCAAAAAAACATGAAGAAGACAACATGGATTTTGCAGATCTGTGTGAAGAACTGGAATCTCTAGAAATAAGGATGATAGTGCAAAGTCAACACATCCAAAAAAATAAGTTGGAAGCAGATGGAGGAGCATACTAGTCCGAGGAGAAGCTGGAGGAAGCTGGAGATATTCCAACAGAGAAATTGGAAAAACATAATCTGTCACAGGAGGAAGATGAGAAGCAACTCAATGATGAGACTACAGACCTGGAGTCTACAGCAGGGTGGCAAGCTAATGCCACAATATATGAAGGAAACATGGGAGATTAAGTTGATCTTCCCTTTGATGTGTATGAGGAAGAGGAATTGCAGTCGGTCATACTGCATAAGGAAATCCATCCCGTAGAGAAGCTAAAAGAGGTGATTGAAAGGATCAGGAGGCTAATGTTGGAATCATCGCAAGAGATAGTTGGAAATAGGAGGAGGTTTATTAGGGAGGAACCTACAATGGTAGGTCAACAACAACAACAACAACATGCCAAAGGAGCAGGAGGAAAGCTCCAAAGGAGAGTTTGGGATCCAGGGGGATTTCAACAGTTGATCAGAGGAGCTCATGATTTTCCCAGTAGTGGATTATGATGCAGGAGCATCACACCACCTCAGCAGCGTGCCAACTCTTTATCACATCAAAGTGCATTCAAGGAGGGGAGAGGCACAGTCCTCTCATTTTTCCCTCAAATTTAAATTTCAAATGTAATTAAATGTTGTAAGGATAATAAGAGATGAGTGGATTCTTTTGTACAAGCAGTAGATACAAAGGCCTTTAATGTGGTCTGAGTTGTATAGATCTTGAGCATCACCTCAGATATGAAGTGTTTATGTTCATTCAATGTACCTTTCCTCAGTATATAGGCATTGTAAATGGTGATTAGACACGACTAAGGTAGCTTGGACGAAAGGCTCTAGGAGCCCCTCTTTTGTAAAATTATTGTAAACAATTATTCATTATTTGTAGAGGAAAAAGAAAGGAGAAGAGATGAGACTCTGTTGTGTTCCGAGATTTTGTACACATTGTAAACATACATTCATATAATACAAAGAGAGTAGTTTTTCCTGTCTATGATTTTTCTGTTCATTTATGTG
Organism: Picea glauca; assembly: GCA_000966675.3. Lineage (NCBI taxonomy): Eukaryota > Viridiplantae > Streptophyta > Pinopsida > Pinales > Pinaceae > Picea > Picea glauca. Next base: position 309,630 of record JZKD02S1751422.1, read on the forward strand.
TTTTATGAATGTTATCTGTGTTTGTTTATGAATGTATGTTGTAGATGCATGAGATAGGTTTCATTTGCAGGGTTAAGATAGAATCCACTATCTGTTTGATATTTTTTGAGTTATTTTGAGTTCTTTAGGTTGTACAGGGAGTGCACAACGGAGTATTAAACTCTGTAGCAAACAAAAGGAGTGTGTATCCAAAATATTTCGAGTCAGAGAAGAATGTGCCAAGAGGGCACAAAGGAACATTTACAGACTCAAGAAGATCCTCAAGGCTACTAAATGCAATGGAGGACAGATTATGAAGAGGAGGCACAAAGAGATCCAAAGTTGTTGAATACTCTAAGAGCTTTGTCAGGTGGGCATTGTGTAGGTGCAAGTGCACACAGATGAACTCTGTTTCAAGTTCAGAAAACATAAGTCTCATAGGAAGACAGATTTGTTGAACACTCTTTAGATATATTCTAGGTGGTCATCGAGCAGGTGTAAGGGTGCACAGGTGAACTCTATTTCGAGTACAGCGAGAAGAGAGTTTCAAGGAGAATACACCCACAAAGTTACTAAACACTCTGTAATCTTAGCAAGGAGTGCCTTGAGAAGAATTCACCAAAAGGGCATGAATATCCCTTCAAGGAAAAAAAGGGCCAGAGACCTTTGAGGTCCGAGCAGTTGAATCCCATGTGAACCAGAGTTGTTGAACACTCTGGTGAAAGAAGCTCTGTAAAGCATGCATTGAGAGGATGCAAGGAGTGCACCAGTGAACCTGAAAGAGCCTAGGATTCAGGGGAACTTTTGTGTAAGGAGTGCACCAGGCCAACACTTAGACAAAGTGTTGAAAGTATAAAGTTGTATGAAGGCTCAGTCAAGCGCAAGAAATGCGCCAGAGCTAAAGTGGTTTCAAATTTAAAAATATCAGTAGGGATAGTGCCTTCGCACAAAAAATATTAGTAGAGAGGAGAAGAAGGCCGAGACACTTCGAGGTCTGAGCCACAAACAAGCTCAGGAGGAGGAGTGAAATTTTTCACGGAGAGAACAAGTATGCACCAAATCCCAAGTCCACTTTAGTTGACACAAGCTCAGGAGAGTTAGCGCAAGGTGTGCGTTGATGGACTTGTTCCAAGTCCCAAAGCTCAGGAGGAAACACACATTAGAGATCCAACAATTGGGTTCGCAGGAAGAATATTGAAGGTTGCATCCTTTGATACTTAGGAGATTTTCTCTATATCAGGAGAAATCCAAATCTCAAGTGAAGGAGTAATAGAATATGACCGATCAGTTATAGGAGGAGATATCTGGACCATCATATCAGAGTTCAGGCATTGGCGAGAGAATGGGGAAACAAAGTTCCGAAGTCTTGAAGTCAAGTGAAATCACCCATCATCTGGAAAGATAGGTGGTGAAAGATCAGAATATCTAGGAGACAAAGTTTCGAAAGCATTGCATAGAGAAAAGGGAAATCTTCGTGAAGGGCCAAAGAGCGGGGTGAATCTGGACCATTAGATCTAGAAGGACACATGGAGGAGATCCACACATTTCGGAGAATTGGTGCTCTAGAAGGAAAGGGGAGAGCCAAGCGGAGTTGGTGAAGTCAAGACTCCCAAAGCCCAAAGAATTTAGGGTCGTTGATCTAAGGAAGTGACAGGGACCATTCATCCTCGCACCAGTTGTGTTTGTTGATTCAGAGTTCATGGAAAAAGGAGTTGGATATTGTGGAAAAGGTCGAAGCCCAGAGCTCGAAATGCCTTTTAGGGTTTAACCCTAGGTCACATCCTGAGGTCATATGAGATAAGGGGCCCAAAACAAAGAGCTAGCGCTTGTGGTTAAATTTCTTCAAAGGGGAAAAGAAAAGAGCCGTGGGTTGGATAGAGCCTACACTTTGTAGAAATAGGGACCTATGAAAAATTAAAGTGGGTTGTAGCAGGGACCCAAAGATTTTATTCGACTCAAGTGATTGAATGATCCTAGACTGGGAGGTCACACAACCCCTAGGGGAGAAGGGGTGATGCACCAATATGCATACCATTGCAATATCATGCTATGCATACCATTGAAATACCATGGTATGCATACCAATGGTATGCATACTTGATAATCCATAAGAGAACTACCACTAAGACCCTAAGACAACTAAAACCCTAAAAATAACCTATAAATGATATGCATACCAATGGTTTTCAATTATATGCATACCAATGGTATTCCATACTTGAGAATCTCTAAGAAAAATACCACTAAAACCCTAAGACAACTGAAACCCTAAAAATAACCTATAAATTGTATGCATACCAATGGTATGCAATGGTATGAATACACCATTGCATACCATTGTGATACCATGGTATGCATACCATTGCAATGTCATGGTATATCATACTTGAGAATGTCGTTGCGATACCATGGTATGAATACCATAGTATGGATACAAATGTTATGAAATGGTATGCATACCATGGTATGGATACCAATAGTATGAAATGGTATGAAATGGTATGCAATGGTATGCATACCAATGGTATGAATACCATGTTATTGAAATGGTATGCATACCATTTCAATGCCATGGTATGCATGCTTGAGAATCCCTAAGAAAACTACCACTAAAACCCTAAGACAATTAAAACCCTATAAATAACCTATAAATAGAGCCCCTCTCATGGATGATACAAAATTAATTTCATTTAAAAGTGATGTCTTACTTGATAATCAAGATAGTGTGAGAGAGACAACTTAAAATAGTTGCAATTGTCGACAAGTCAATATACACATTGTGTAGGTAATGAAATTGTATCATAGATATCAAACTTGGAAATTCATTAGTATCCTTTTCAAGTTTTACAGTATGAATATCACATCATTGATTATCTATAATATGTAATATACTAGCATGTAACCACGTAA
>JZKD02S1751422.1:325105-338203 GCA_000966675.3 Picea glauca
TTGTATTATTTCCCAAATGAGGTTGTTGTTTCCATTGTAGCTGAGAGTAGAGGCTACAAAAGTTATTATTGTAGTTTTTGTAGTTGTATATGTTGTAGAAGTTGTTGAATCTTATCAGAGTGTCTGAACACATGTATATTTTTAGTTGAATGAATATAGTAGAAAAGCATCGTTCCAAATGGATGGTGTTGCTATGGCTGTGGCTATCTGAATGAATTAATTATAGGCTTTCTGTTTAAGTGAAATTTTATGTTATTCACTCATTCTTGTGTTATGAATGAATTTACATGGTTGAATGTATGAGTCTATGAGATATTAGATAAGTTTCAATTGTTTCTCTTCACGAGATTATGCAAGGAGTACATATTGTCTGCAAGGAGTACGTTGAAAGAGTCTGTTTTGACTCTGAAGCTCAAAAGAGACAACTTGAAATTTTTATTTGCAAAGAGTGCATATTGTCCACAAGGAGTGCGTTGACAAAGTATTTTTATTTGCAAGGAGTGCATATTGTCCACAAGGAGTAGATTTAGGTCCTATTTGAGAAGAAGCATAAAAGACCTCACAAGGTGTGAGAAATTCGAAACATACTTAAGTTCTTTTGTTGATCCGAAATCGGATTCAGAAGCCTGCCAGGGCTTGAAAAATGCTCAAAAATGAAAGTGCTCAGAATCCGACGAAACCAACACCATTGTGTCCTTCTTGTCTTCCTCATTCTGGTGGTATAATGTTTTTGTCAAACGGAGTCCGTATGGAGACGATATCGCATTCTGTCTGCCAAGCCAAACAGGCAAAATTTTTGGATGCTGACTGTACCTGTCCGTACAGTCCGTACAGGAGACGTGTCAGTCCGTACATGACACATGGAAGGTCCATACGATGACATGTGGTAGTTCCATACAGGACACGTGGCAGCCTCCAGCAGTGCCACGGGTCAGGCTGATTTGGCATTTTTGGCATGTAGTTGGACCAATCCTAGAGTGACACGTGTCACCACTGGAAGGGTGAAACGTGGCACGGATAATGTCAGCAGCTTGCGTAGATCGAATGAGATGGCGTATGGAGGATTATGTGTCTAGGATGATGTGGCGTACGGAGGATGACGTGGCTCGGATGACGTGGCGACCGTACGATGACATGGCAAGGTGACTGGACGTACGGAGGTCGACGCGACAAGTGACGTGGACCAATAGATGGTTGACACATGGCATTCATCGAGTGGATGTAAAGGTGCCACATGGACCAATCACGGGCTGCCATGTGGCACCGTTTAATTGGCTCGTTGGTTTGTTTTATAAAATTTTGTTTTGGCTCGGCCGGGGGGTCGAACCCGTGACCTCCTGGGAGCGAATGCACTAACGAATTGGGCTAACCATGAGACCGGTGGGTGGTTCTTGTTAACCCCACGACGCATATTATATTTAAATTGGAGTGTTGGTATGGTTGGGCCACGATCGGGCTGGGGCCTAGCCCCAGCCCTTGGTCGCGTGCCATATTATATGTGACCGTCGGTTTTATAAAAGGAGCGCGGCGCGGAGGGCGGTTGTACAATGATCAACCCACAGTCCTATTGCCGATTCCATACGACCGGGGCGGTTCCAAACAGAGAGTGGGTTTTATATATGTAAGCCCGTGGATATATGCCATGTGACCTATATAAAAAAAAGGGTGCAGGGTTTGTGTTAAGCCCACGGTTCAAACATGTGCCAAGTGACCGAGAGCCCAGTACAAAGGGGGCACGCGCCCAAGGTTAAGGTGTTAAAGCCTATATAAATATATAATATAGTTATAAAAGTGGGTTTTCAACCACTTTTGGGTTTTTTAATATTAATTAATCCTTTTTAATGTAATTAACTCATTTTTGGGAGTTATTGGGCATTTTTAGAGCCTAACTTCGTGGAGGAAGTTGGAGATGGATAACCAACTTCCCCACTATTTAAACAAGGCCATTTTGAGGCCAAGGGGACAACTTTTGGACAGATTTGGAGAGAAATTCAGAGCAGAGATGCTGAGGAGAAGCCAAGTCAAAGCCAGTTTGAGGCAGGGAAGCTATTGAGGAGGAGATGCTGTCAGACTGTTTCTGAGAGCTCGGGACATCCCTTTCAGGTGTCGTTTTTTGTGCATGGTTCCAGAGATCTGGGCGAACATGACTCGATCAATATAGAGACCATTAGGCATTGTAAATATGTACTATTAAGCTTTCGAACAGAAATAAAGAAGCCTCCCCCACAGAGAAAAGGCCCGAAGACGTAGGCAAAGTTGTGTCGAACTCCATTATCAACCTGTGCATTATGGTTTGTTGTTTTTAATTGCATTTCATATCTGCAAATATGTTAATGGTTGTATAATTCCTTTTCTTTTCTCGTTCTTTCGTTAAGTTTCCCAATGGTCAATTAATTCATGCAAATAAAAAAAAAAACTCAACCATAAGTCATTCGAAAAATCCTGATGGATCATTTGTTTAGGAGGAGAACTTGGGTTGAGTAAAAAACTATTGCAAGGCATGCATAGTTTCTCACAAAGAGGTTGAGTTCAGGAGAAGACTTGTTTCAAGTTTTTCACTAAGGTCAAATTTCGACTAAGTGTCGAAAAGGAGCTCTGAGTAGTCATAGGTCTCAAAGAAGAACAAGCTCAGAAGAGATAGTGGGTGAGAATTATTCGTTTGGGAGGAGTCCTTGAAGGTTTTCCCAAAATTAACTATCAAGATGCATTCAGGAGGAAGGGGGATCATTCCAGAACGTCATATCTGAGAGAAGTTGCGTGGTGGTTAGTTATGAGTCCATTCGAAAGTTCATGAAACAGAGGATTTGGGGTGTTAAGGAGTGAAAATCGTCGTATTTTGAAGCTATGGAGAGATCCTATCCATTGGTCACAATGGGGGTACATGGCAGTAGATTATATAATTTAGAAGATAGATTGCCAAGAGTTTTGTGTGGAGCAAAATTCAATTTTCGTGAAGTCACGAGAGGCAGGCATATCTGGATGGTTGATCGAGAAAACATGTGGAAAAGATCCATGGAGTTTGGGAGATAGATCCCTTCCGAAGGAAAAGGGGATAGAACATCAAGAAACCAAGAAGTTGAAGTGTCAATGGAGAGTGCCACTATTTGTTGTCAGAGGGAGCATGAACTATAGATACAGTTCTGGGTAGCTTCATCGGTTTGGGAGTTTTTATCCAAGGAGATCTACTGCATCCTAGCCAGCCGAAGTCCGAAGTCACAAAGTGCTTAGGAGGTTTAACCTGGGGTCATAGCCCGAGGTCACATGTGGAGAGGGGCTAGTGGAAGGAGCTAGTGCTCGTGAACGTTAAGTTCTTAAAAAGCATTAAGGAGAGGTCCTGTGGGTTCCATACAACATGTGATTGAGGAGATAAAAAGGGCTTGTGTTAAATCAAGTTGGGGCTAGCAGGGTCTCGAGAAGCTAATTCGACTCAGTTGTTTGAATATCATTGACCAGGAGGTCACGCAACCCCTAGGATGAGAGGGGGGATGCATCAGGTGGTATCAGACCCTCACATTATGCTCTGTATGTGAAAAAAAGTTTATCACAATGCCTCCTAGAAGACGTGCAGAGCCACCTATAGAAAATCAAGTGGTAGAAAGGGAAATGAGAAAAATCCAAGCAAGGTTGGATGCTATGGAGATGGACCAAAGGAGAACACTTGATGCTGGATAAGTCAGTGATGTAGAAAGAAAAGAAAGGGAAGTTGAAGAAGATGTAGTAGAGGATGTTGCAGAAGAACGCTTGTTGAAAGTGGTTGTCAAATTGGGAGATAGAGAAAATATAGACATCTAGATGTATGAAGGAAATTTAGAAACTGAAGAATTTCTTGATTAGATACGAGCAATGGACAAGTACTTTGACTATGAAGACGTCGATGAGGAGAAAAAGTTGAAAAATGTTCTCGCCAGATTAAAAGGACATGAAACGCTATGGTGGGAGGAACTGTAGGTTGACAGAAGGAGAAAAGGAAAACAAAATATAAAAAATTGGGACAGAATGGTAGCCAAGTTAAAAGCTAAATTCATACCCAAGTATTATTAGATAAATCTATTTAGGAGATTGTAGAACCTGAGATAGAAGGGAATGACAGTGAAAGAATACACAGAGGAGTTTTATAAGATGAACATCATGGTTGGATAGAGAGAGAGAGATGATGAAAAATTTTCCAGGTATATCAATGGCCTGATATATGAAATACATGATGAAATCAACATGATGACAGCAAGAACATTGGAGGATGGTTATCATATTTCTCTAAAAGTAGAGGAAACGTTGGCTAGAAAATAGAGTATGGGAAGTAGAGGTAGAAGCCTAAACATAGGTAAAGGTGTTTCCCATGACAAATCACAAAAACCCAAGGGTGAGACAGAAAAACTGCAGAGTCACTCAAAAAGAGGAGGAATTTCTCGAGAAAGACATAGTGGTGGAAGAAATTATTTTCCTCGAGGAAGAGGAAGAGGTAGAGGAGGAGAGGTGAAGTTTTATGCCTGTGGAAAGACAAGCCACATGTCTTGGGAATTCCCCGAGAGAAATAAATAAGAAGGAGGTGAATCTCACATTTCAGAAGCATAGAAGCAGAATGTCCAGAAGATGGGAGATCTTTGATGATGAAGAAGGTTCTCTTGAAACCAGAACCAAAGGTTCAAAAGCCAGTGTAGAGGAACAATTTGTTCAGAACTGCTTTCAAGACTGAGGATAGATTTTGAAAGGTGATAATTGAGAGTGGGAGCACTGATAATTTAGTATCCATGGAGATGGTGGAGAAATTGGATCTGGAAACAACTGCACATCCTACTCCATATAAGGTCTCATGGCTGCAGAAAGGTCACCAGGTAATGATAACTAAACAATTCCTTGTTGAATTTAAGATAGGAGGATATAGCGATGAATTCTGTGTGATGTGATTCCCATGGATGTATGTCATATTTTGTTGGGGAAACTGTGGCAGTTCGACAAGAATTTCATTCATGATAGAAGAAAAAATACTTATACTTTGGAGAAAAATGGTAGGACACACATGTTGCTACCGATAGAGGGGAAGAAAGTGAAGGAAGAATCCAACATGAGTATACTTCTCATGAGGGGGGAGGAAATCCTGAGTGAAGTAAAGAAGGAGCAAGAGATGCAGTTTTCTGTGGTGAGGAAACCCAAAGTTGTTCTTACAAGTACTTCTATGAATTATCTTCTTGAGGATGTTCAGGAGTTGCTGGATAATTTTGCTGACATAGTAGTGGCTGAGTTAACTAGATCGTTTCCACCCATGAGGAGTATCAACCATCACATTGATATAATATCAGGAGTGAGGTTGTCAAATAAAGCAGCATACAAATTGACACCTCAAGAGAATGATGAGGTAAAAAGACAAGTTCAGGATTTATTAGACAAGGGTTTCGTCAGAGAAAGATTGATTCCATGTGCAATACCAATTGTGTTGAGTTCGAAGAAGGATGGAGGATGGAGAATGTGTACAAACTCAAGAGGCATAAACAAGATCACCATCAGATATAGATTTCCTTTACCAAGGATGGATGACTTGATGGATTTCTTGAGTGGAGAAAATTATTTTTCAAAGATAGATTTGAAAAGTGGATATCATCATGTAAGAATGAGAGAAGGTGATGAGTGGAAAACAACCTTCAAGACAAACAAAGGGTTGTATGAACGGCTTGTTATGCCATTTGTCTTAACAAATTCCCCAATTACTTTCATGAGGTTGATAAATGATGTATTGAAATATTTTATTGGTAAGTGTGTAATTGTATATCTAAATGATATACTAGTCTTCAGTAAAACTAAAGAAGAACATTGGAGACATCTAACATTAGTAATGAGAAGATTGCAACGAGAGAGGGTGCTGATAAATTTAAAAAAATCCTCTTTTATGAAGACAAAACTCATTTATTTGGGTTTTTTTATCTCTTCAAATGAGTTGAAGATGGACCCAGAGAAGGTGACAGAAATCAGAGAATGCTCATCACCAAGAAGAATATTCGAGGTGAGAAGCTTCCATGGATTAACGAGTTTCTATAGGAATTTCATTAGAAATTTCAGTGAGATCGATGCACAAATGATGGATACGGTGAAGAAGAGACACAAGTATTTCCAATGGACAGAAGAAGTAGAGAAAAGCTTCAATATATTAAAGGAGAAGATAACATAATGACTGATTCTGGTCTTGAGAGATTTCGGGAAGACATTTCAAGTAAGGTGTGATGGGAGTGGAGTTTCAATTGGAGTAGTCTTGAGCCAAGATAATAGGCCTGTTTCATATTTCAGTGAGAAGCTGAATGAAACTAAGAGGAAGTACTCCACCTATGAAAAATAATTTTATGCAGTAATTCAAGCCTTAAAGACATGGAGACACTATCTTGTTCCAAAAGAATTTGTTTTGTATAGCGATAATCAGGATTTACAATTCCTAAGTAGACATGAGAAATTGAATTAAAGAAATGCTAAGTGGATAGAGTTTGTGCAAAATTTCACTTTTTTCATTAAACATATTTCTGGTAATGCTAACAAAGTTGTTGATGCATTCAACATCAGATGTCTAATTCTGCAGGAATTTCAAGTGAAAACCTTAGGGTTTGAGCACCTTAAGGAGATGTATTATGATGATCCATATTTTAAAGAAGCATATGAAGCATGTGAAAATCCTATGCTCATATATAGAAGTCAGTCGACATAGTATATGATTCAATATGGATTGTTGTTTAAAGGTTTCTAGTTGTGCATACCAAAGTACTCATTGAGAGAGAATCTGTTGAAAGAAAAACATAACGGCGGTCTAGCCAGGCATTTCGTCCATGAAAAAACATTTGCATAGTTGAGAAGTTCATACTATTGGCCAGGTATGAGAGAAGATATGAAGAATTTTGTGAACATATGTAAGATCTGTCAGTATGCAAAAGGAAAGAAACAAAGCACTAAATTGTATCAACCATTTCCTATTCCAGATAGGCCTTGGGATGCAATAAGTATGGATTTTGTGTTGGGTTTACCAAGAAAACAAAGAGGAAGTGATTCCATATTTGTGGTAGTTGATAGATTTTCAAATATGGCACACTTTATCCCATTCCAAAAAAATAATGATGCAACACACATTGCAAATTTGTTTTTCAAAGAAGTTGTGAGACTTCATGGGTTGCCTAAGAGTATTGTCTCAGATAGAGACACAAAATTTGTTGGTCATTTCTGGAGGACATTTTGGAAGAAGATGGGGACAAATACATCTTTTATTTCTTCATATCACCATCAAACGGATGGACAGACTGAGGTGGTAAATCAATCTTTAGGAGATTTGCTGAGAAGTTTGGTCAATGAACATCATAGCCACTGGGATATAATTATGTCACAAGTAGGCTTCGCATACAATGACTCAATAAATATAAGTATAGGAAAGAGTTTGTTCCAGATAGTGTATGGAATGAATCCAAGAGGAGTATCATAGTTGAGGTATCTGGAGCAGAATGAATTCAGAAGCACAGGAGAAGAAGACTTCGCTGCAGAAATGCAGAAGCTTCATAATCAGATCAAAGGGAAGTTGCAGATCAATAGCAGAGAGTATAAACACATAGTTGATAAACATATGAGATAAATTCAATTTCAATTTAGATATCAAGTTCTGGAACATATCAGGAAGGAAAGGTTCCCAAGGGGAAAATATAACAAGTTGAAGCTGAAGAAGATAGGACCATGCAAAATCCTAAGAAAATTTAATGCTAATGCTTATGAGATAGAGCTGCCAAAGGATGTGGGTATATCTCCCAAATTCAACATTTCAGACCTATATCCTTAGAGGGAATATGACACAAAAGGATCAGCAAATCAAAAATAGATTAAGTGGAAAGAACAGATGCTTTTATCTGAAAAGTCGCAGATGGAAAAGATCATAGATCAGAGGATTGGTAAGAAGACCAGGACAAAAACATATTTTGAGTATTTGGTGAAGTGGAAATGACACCCAATAGAATATGCCAGTTGGGTAAATGAATCAGATATCCAAAAGCATGGAAAGTCAGTGCAGTATCTTATGGAAATGATTCCATGAATTTTCAACCAGAGAAGTATGATGTAGGAGCATTGCCAACAAAGTGCGACTAGAGAACAATTTAGCGCCCTAGCATGCATTTTGAGGTGAATTTTAAAATTTAAAGTGGGGTATCATGTATCTTTTGAAAGGATTGTAATTAAAGAACATATTTAAATGTTTGGAGCTGAACCATCACATGCGATCGATGGGGAATGCATTTTTCTTTAATGTTATAGATTGCAGTACATATCTGTAGCTTTCACTCTTATCTATCTGACTTGAATATTTATTGTAATAAATCCTTAGTAGTTGATAACTTTTAATTCGATAGGATATATCTAGAGTAGTTGGAGGAAAAGCTTGAAGAGACCCTCTTATATAAATCTTTGTATTGTTTCCCAAATGAGGTTGTTGTTTCCATTGTAGATGAGAGTAGAGGATGTTGAAGTTATTATTGTAATTGTTTTAGTTGTATATGTTGTAGAAGTTTTTGAATCTTATCAGAGTGTATGAACACATGTATATTTTCACTTGAATGAATACTACAAAGAAGCATTGTTCCAAATGACCGGTGTTGCTATGGATGTTTCTATCTGGATTAATGAATGGTAGGCTTTTTCTTTAAGTGCAATTCTCTGTTATTCACTCATTCTTCTATTATGAATTCATTTACATAGTTGAATGTATGAATCTATGAGATATTAGATAAGTTTCAATTGTTTCTCTTCACAAGCTTATGCAAGGAGTGCATATTTTCCACAAGGAGTGTGTTGACAAAGTGCTTTGACTCAGAAGCTCAGAAGAGACAAATCAAACTTTTTATTTGCAAGGAGTGCATATTTTTCGCAAGGAGTGCATTGACAGAGTGTTTTGACTCAGAAGCTCAAGAGGATTATATTTAAGTTATGTTTGAGAAGAACTGAAGAAGACCTCGCAAGGTGTGTGCAGGTGGAAACATACTTAAGTTATTTTTTTCAGGAAGAGAAGTTGGGTTGAGTAATTAATTGTTGCAAGGCATTCATAGTTGATCACAAAGAGGTTGATTTGAGGAGAAGACTTGTTGCAAGTTGTGAACTAAAGTCAAATTTCGACTAAGTGTCGAAAAGGCGCTCTGAGGAGTTAGAGGTATCTAAGAAGAACAAGTTGAGAAGAGATAACAAACGAGAATTATTTGTTTGGGAGGAGTCCTTGAAGGTTTTCCCAAAATTAATGAGAAAGATATGTTCAGGAGGAAGTGAGATCATTCCATACCATTAGATCTGGGATAATTTGCATGGTGGTTAGCCGTGACTCCTTTCGCAAGTTCATGAATCAAAGGATTTGGGGTGTTAAGGAGAGAAAATTTATGAAGTCTAAAGATGTGGAGAGATCCAATTCGTTAGTCACTATGGGGGTACATGGAAGTAGATTAGAGAATTCGAAAGATAGAGTTCCATAATTTTTGCGCAGAGAAAAAGTTAAGTTTCACGAAGTCATGAGAAGCGGGGAAATATGTACCGTTGATCCAGAAAACACATGGCAGAGATCCATGGAGTTCGGGAGATAGAGGCATTTGGAAGGAAAAGGGGATAGAACATACAGAAACCCCGAAGCCGAAGTGTTGAAGGAGAGTGTCACCATTGTTCTTTGGTAGTAGGGGGTTTGGGTGTTGTTGCGGTTAAGATATAAGTGTGGCCTTCTTTGGTAAGTTTGTATTAGCGAGATTTGGCCATATAGATATCATTTCTTTTTGTTTGGTATGGTATCCCTAGCAGCAAATCTGAACAACCCAAGGGGGAAGATCACAAAGGACAACATCTTTGAACTGGCCAATGGAAACAGTGACCAGACAACACTGAGAATCTAAGAGGCGGGGGCCATCCTTCTGGACCCATCCAATATGATATGTTTGTGGGTGGGGAGTAGTAATCAATTTAAGGTGGTTGACAAGGTCTCGAGACATCAAATTCTTTTGGCTTCCATTGTCCATAATCAATAAAGCCTAGGAGTTTTTAATTTGGTAGTTATTGGTGAGGAGGGGTTGGGTGGAGGATTTTGAATCTTCATGGGTCATTAGGATCAACATAGGATCTACTTATGTGGGATTGTCTATGGGAACTTTTTCTGTGTCTTCCACTTGCGGGGGGTAATGAGCCTAGTTAGTAGGGTTTGTTGGTCTTTATATTTTGGAGGATTCGATAATCTGAAGAATTGTGTGAGGTAGTCTTGTGGAATGAACACGAGGGTGTCCTTGTATTTGTATGAGGTATGGGATTTTGAGCCCGAGGAGGTGGAAAATGGGTTGAAGGATTGGAGCTGGATGGTTGAGAGGCAGAGGGGTTGGTGTAGGATGGGACTGAGGAGTACGACCTCAAGGAGAAACTTTCCTTTCTATAGCCAAATATCTCTAAAATAATTAGTCTAAAGTTGGATTTTCAAATAGTTAGATACTTATCTACGGAACTAAATCAATAAACTAGCAACAAACTTCAATATGAGTACCTCTTTTGGATCTAGAATATGCAGTAAGAGGATCAACTTGCATAAGAAGTATATGTAGCCTTTCACTCCTTGGGAAGGGAATTGTCAGAGATGGTTCCATTTGATCCACAAAGATTGCACGTATGCGGGTGGGTAGAAGCGATTTCTCAATTCCTCAGAAAGTCGAGCCCAAGTTCAAATGGGTTTTGAAGTAGAGGATTCTAGTGCATCCCCAATCTCTATCACAAATGTGGTCTTCTCTTGCTCTGTATCCCACCAGGTTTGTGCAAGTCCTTTTAATTGCAAGGATGCAATTTGGAGATTTCTCTCGGTAATTCCTGGACATGTATTAAAATAGGTGGAGAGGCTATGGATCCAGGAATCCACAACTTCTCCATTGGTTGACTAACAAATTTGGGTAGTTGTATTCGAGTGTCCAACCAAAAGGGGTCTCGATTGTTTTGTTGTTGAATTTTGAGAAACTCATTGAGGACAAAGGAAAGATCTTAAACGGGATTTGAAGTGTTGTAATCTGAGTCTACTTCCAAGGGATCTTTTCATGGAGGCATTGTGAAGAGAGGACACAAAACAAAGGATCAATCTCTCTAGTGTGAATAGAGTGCGCAAAACCCTGGAGCAATAGAGCTGAGCTCATCTAGAGGAAGAGATCTGTATTGTTTTAGATATTTGAAACTCCTCTATGTTGTAGTGGAGATCTATGCGCCCTTGGGGCTATGATATATGTTGATCCTCTTGCATGAATAATTAAACCCTGAAATGTGTAAAATCTGGACTATTTCATGAAAACCCCAAAACAATTTGGCTCAATCTTCAAGATCAAAAGATTTTCCATGGAACTTGAAGCTCTCATACCAATTGATTTGTCGAGGAAGGAGATATCATGGGGAAGGTGACCAAACAAGCCGTTGTCCGATAGTTGACCAAAAACTCAAGAGGGGCGCAACTCTCAGTAGGGGCACACCATTAGTTTGGGTAACACAACGATGGAGATATAGTGTCAGGATGATATGAGAGTAGCCAAGAATATGGGGATATCTCAGTGCAAGTCTCAGGAATCAAAAGGATAATCTCAGTGCAGCCATAGAGGAGGGTCCACTTACTTCATCCCGATAATGATAAAACCAACAAGGGTGCAAAACCCAGGTTGGTGTGCCCTCTTGTTTGCTTCAGAAAACTTTCAAAAAAGGAGATTCCCTCTGAGATATTGGTTAGCTAACGGACTCATCTTTCTCTCAAGTGTGGAAGCATGTCAAACGAAGCAGCCATGATGCAACCATGAAGAAAGTCGCACTGGCTAACCTTGAAAATACCCCAAAAATGAAAATGCAACAAAAACGTGAAGTAAAACTCAGACAACAAAATCCAAGTGAAACAATTGCTTCAGGAAAAGAGAAGAATGTTTTATTTAATTCCTAGTTCACCTTATATACTCACAGAACCATTTATTTACATATGCATATTTAAATAGCATGAAAAATGTGAAGTGGGTTGAGCCTAGTTGGTTGAAGTGTGCGCCCTAGGTGGGCGTTCCCCTAGGTTGCCTCCTTGGCCCGTTAGCTAAGATTAGGATTAGGGTAAAATTAGAGTTAGGACTATTCCTATTAAAATTATGGTTAGCATTATTAATAATACATGATTAGAGTAGATATTAATTAAAAAAGTGATTAATATTATATTATCGATATTAGAGATTAATGTATTATCAATCGTTCATAATATTAATAATATTATTAATGCTTATTAACTATTGTTATAATTAATATATTGATTATTAATATACAAATGTATTAGTTACTATTACTAGCAACAACCACTTTTATGTAAAAAGTGGTTGATATACGTCGATCGACCCCATTAATTTAAAAACATGGAAAATGACGCCGATCGACGTATATCAACCACTTTTTACATCAAAGTGGTTGTTGCAAGTTGACGACCGGCATACCCGAAATAGCAATAATACATTAAGATATTAAAAACATTAAATATATTAAATTTATTAATACATTAATGTATTAAATGTATTTAATACATTAATGTATACATTAATATATACATTAATAATGCCTTACTAATATATTAATGTATTAATTATTAATAATGCTTTAATGCATTAATTGTATTAATGCATTAATTTCATTAATGTATTAAATGCATTAATGTATTTAATGGATTAAATTTAATGTATCAATGTATTTAATACATTAGTATATTTAATATGTTTAATACATTAATGTATTTAATACATTTAATACATTAATGGATTAAATACATTAAATATGTTTAATACATTAATGTATTTAATACATTTAATACATTAATGGATTAAATACATTAGTGTATTTAACACGTTTAATACATTAATATATTTAATACATTAAATACGTTAATGTATATAATAATGTATTAAATACATTAATGTATTAATGTATTTAATACATTATTGTATTAAATATATTAAATAAATTAATGCATTAAATACATTAATGAAATTTATGCATTAATACATTATAGCATTATTAATAATTAATACATTAGTAAAGCATTATTAAAACATTTAGTAAAACATTATTAATATATTAATACAT
>JZKD02S1751422.1:354155-372030 GCA_000966675.3 Picea glauca
TCTTACAGATGCCCTAAAGAGTATTGGACATGAAAACAATTCTAAATTTGGAAGCTTGAGAGCGTGGCAAACACTATTTATATTGAAAATGCCAGACATAGCAACAGATCACGGCAAACACTATGTCGGTGGCAGTTGACTTTTGTCTTTCCTTTGATATCTAAAAATACTAACAATTCCAGCGAAAACAGTATATCAACGAATTTCCGTCGCTGGAGATTGAGGCCGGTTGGAATACGATAATGAATTCCTTATCCTATGCATTGTCGATAGTGAATAAATATATAGACTTCATTGAAAACGTTGAACTATTAATATTCCGTCGATACCAAATTTCTTAACGCATGCATCTAGTCCAGATTCACAAATCCATTAATAAGGAAGGGAGCGGACCCACACGGTAATGGTGGACTTCTTATATGTTCGTCTACACCTCGCATATATGCTCATGCTCTAATCCGATGTCATCACTATTTTTTTTTTCAACTAATGGATCGCTTTCCAGAAGGTTGAGTTGTAAAAAAAAAAAAATATGAAGGTTGAGTTGTAAAAAATAAAATATAAGATTTGAATAGAACTAAATTTCACACTAACCAACTGTTTTACTAAGATCAAATACCAGTATGTCTATTAACTCCTTATTCTGTATAAGCTAATTGCTAAAATAACAAGTGTTTTCATGTGAGACTTCTCACCATTATTACTTTTGATATTGTAAGAAATATAGGAGATATTCTTCATCACTGCAATGACTTGCAAGCATTTGGTTGGATTGTCGTTGACATATACTTATCATAATGATTGTGCTTGAGTTGTTGGTAAAAAAAATATATATGTTGATCAAAGATATATGGTTTGTTGAGATAAGGTTATAAAGATTATATGCCTCATATCTATCATGTAATTCTGGGTGAACAGATTATATGCCTCTTATCTATCATGTAATTTTGGAATTCTGATGAACACATTCTGGTGGATGTTTACATGGAATTTATTTTCTTATTTATAGTCAAGAAAAAAAATTCAATTCTAACAGATTATATGCCTCTTATCTATCATGTAATTCTGGTGAACACATTCTGGTGGATGTTCACATGGAGTTTCTTTTCTGATTTATAATCAAGGAATTCTAAAATATTGATTTTTTTTTAAAGGGAGTCATTATTAAAACAAATAGGTGTATCACTGTATTGTAAATCTACAAAGGCTTTTTTTTTTTTAATTTCAAAGAACATGTATTATTAAATCTGTTTTTTTAAAGGAAGCTCTTCATTGTAAAATTGATCGATTGTTCATGTAAATTCCACTATTCCTTTCAGCGATAAAATTCACAACTTTTGGATGTAGTTTTTTTTTCGGGGGGCAGGGGGGAATTTGTTATTTACTAGTAGTACTATAGTCTTTCCATCACAAGTATGTAGTGTTTCAAGATCATTGGTAAACTTCCGACCAAAAGATCGCCCATCACCATGCACTATCAAATCTCAAACAGATTTATCAAGACGTGACATCTGTAAAGAATCCAAGTTGCTAGATTTCTGGATAATTCTAGATAGTGACTTCTCTGTATGCTATTCTTGTATAGCTAGAAGTCATCGAACAACTCAATCACATTTTTAAATTAATTTGCCCCTAGAGGCAAAGCTCTTGTGATCCGTATACAGCATCAGAAATAATTGGACCAAACTTGGATATTGATTTAAGTTTCTACAATAGTGCAGCACAAATCTAGTATAGAGAACGTTTCCAGCATAGATTGACCTGGCAAATGTTTGAACTCAAAAAAAATGTGCATGAATCTGGTCAGGCTAAGACACATACAGAGAGAGTGACACCTCCAATCCATTGTAATTCATGATCTAAAGATCTGCAAGACAAATAATTTGATAGTTGTTTCGTCGTGTCGTGAGATTTGTAGGAGAAATAATTCGCTACTTGTAGTCTGTGTTCAAGTGGGCACAAAGCATCAACTCCGCTATAATGTAAACAACCATCAGTGCCACACAAAAATTCAGTGGATAAAATGAATTCTAACAGTGATGCCACTGCATAGCAGTTTGCAGTATATCTTGTTTTCATGCACAGGCAACCTTACAAGTGGGAAAAAGGGATACATGAATCTATGCATTGAGCATATCAAAGACCCGATGTACGTGAGCTTGCAGAAGGACCTTTCTTGTTCTGCCATGTGTTATAGGAATTTCAACTTTGACACTTGTGGGCAACAATCTGAAAATTGACTTCGGAGGTTACTCCACAGCCATTTCATAGCATCCAAACTATTTTGTTCTGCTAAGCTTCAAGCATTGGACTCGAAGCAAGTTTTGGTCAAATTTCTAACTTTTCCCCACACTATAGCCATATCACAGATAGGTTTGGGCCATAGTATAAAAACAAGTCAAAGATGCTTGTGTATCTCTTTTAAGTGTTCGTGTTCATATAGGTGTCTTAAAAAACCTAACCTTGCAGTTTTATAGTGGAGTAGGTAATGATTGTTGAGTAGGTAATGATTGTTGAGCAGTAGCAATGAATAAATGTTGAGCAGTTGAAGTGAATAAAGGCAAAGCACTAGCACATAATACATATTGATTAGTAGCAGAGAATAAATACAAAACATTAGAAGGAAATGAATTCTATCGGGCAGCAGTTAGCCAATTACTTGTTAGTACTTTCCATCTTGTAGAATTGGAAAACCAGAAATGCTTTATGGTTTTGTTATGCCTCTTTATTTAGTGCTAGGGTTGGAGGAAACAAAGTGTAAGTTTCCCAAAATTTCTTCAGAATCCTTATGCTACTATGAGTGTTTTTTAGAGTGTGGGTTTTTCTCTTGGGGAAACAAGAAATGTTGTTGTTAATGGTTTGTTGTTTATTTAATTTGTTTACAATTGTTCTATCTTAAGATTTTTCACATTCTTCTCTCACTGATTAGTGTAAATGTATTTTGCATCTTTGCTTCCTTTCATTTGATATTAGATCCTCATCAAGAGCACATTTAGATTAGAGATGAAGAAGTTTAATGGCACTAACTTTGAGTTGTGAAAGATAAATATGGATTATTTTCTCCTAGTTTGAGATGTATGGGTTGCAATATCTAAAATCAATGATACTTTTATGAAAGATGAAGAGTGGGTGGAATTGGAGAGAAAGGAAAGAAGCCTTATTAGCATAAGTTTGGATGCTTTAATATTATTGAACATTTCTAAAGAAAAAAACACAATTCCTCTTTGGAAAAAGTTGGGATATTAAACCTTTTCTATGAAAAAAGTTGTTTGCCTATAATAGGTGATGGTGATTTTGTAGTTGAGTATTCCAATGCATTTGATACTATTGTGATCCACTTGACCTTAGTTGGAGAGAATATAGATGAAGAGTATCATTGTGTGACACTTTTGCATTTTTTCCAATTCATGGGACAACCTAGTAATGGTCATTGGAAGCATGGTAAAGACATTGGTACTTGATGAGGTCATGGATACTTTACTTGCAGAGGAGTTGAGGTGCAATGCTTCCGAATCCACCAATGAGGCTTTGGCTTTTAATGGAAGATATAAAGAGAAAATAAAGAATAAAGAAAAGGGTAGATCCAAATCCTATGGGAGACATGTAAGTCTCCTTAAAAGTTCAAGGAAAAATGTTGGAACTACATCAATGTTATGAATTTTAGAAGGGAGTGGAAGAAAGATTAGAAGAAGAAGAAGAAGAAGGAAAAGAATGGTTCTCATATCTTCTCAAGATGATGGTGGATATGATTTTGTTGCAACTATGACAACTAATGTGGGTCAGAGTGCATGGATAATAAACTCTAGAGCTTACTTCCATATTAAAACTCATGTTTTCAATTTATGAGAAATATCATGGTTGGATAGTATACCTTGGTGATGAATCTCCTCCTAATATAGTCATCTATCATAGAGGAATGATCAGATTCCATGATGCTAAAGTAAATGGGATCAATGGAGTTTTGTGCATCTGGCACAAAAATTATTATCAATAATCACATTTAATGATGAAAATGTATAGGATTTTTTCTGACAAAAGGTGTAAGATGGTATGAAAAGCTATGCCACTCATTAAAGATGTTCATTTGGGCACTTTGTTCCATATTGATCCATGCACTATTGAGTGTAATCATTATTCAATTTATGCAACAAAGAGATGTATAGGATATACACCTTCAACATTAGAACCTAAAAAATCTCTTTCTTTAGAAATCAAGTGACTTACATAGAAGACAATGCTATGGCACCAAAGATTGGACCATATATGTGAGAAGGGTTTATGCGCTCTAGAAAAAAAAAGTGTCCATGGATTGAATGATTTCTCTCTTGAATTTGATTTTTTTGAACATTCCATATATGGAAAGGAAAACCATGTTCAATTTTATTCTAGTTCTCACAAATATTCTAGGTTGTTGGACTCAATTCATTCTGATGTATTTGTTCCAATAAAAGTTCCTTCAATTTCTAAGGCTTTTTATTATGTGTCATTGATTGATTATACTCTAGAATGACATGGGTATATTTTATTAGAACTAAATTTGAGGTTTTTAGTCATTTTAAGGAGCTTAAAGATCGATTGGAAAATTTAATTAGACAGAAGAGTAAGGTTTTCGACATATAATGGAGATGAGTTTTTCTCTACAAATTTTAAAAAGTTTTCTAAGTTGAATGAAATTGAAATACATAAGACAAATCCATATATGCCTCAATAGAATGGAGTTGCATAATGCATGCATAGAATATTGATGGAGAGAGCTCAGAATATTCTTAGTAAATTCAACTTAAAGAATAATTTATGGGTAGAAGTGGTTTCTACTACATGTTACTTGCTCAACATGTCTCCCAGATCATCAATTTTCGATAAAACCCCTATGGATGTATGGATGGGAAGGAATATCTCACTTTAATGTTGTTTTTGGTTATGAGGCATATGCCCCTTTTCCTAAGGAGAAGCGGTCGAAGTTGGATGAAAATGATATGAAATGTATCTTCATAAGACATGGTGTTGGTGTGAAAGAGTGCAATAATTTGGATCCTATGGTTGGATATGTTTTGTATAGAAGGGATGTTATTTTTAAGTAAGTTAACCCTTTTCCGACAATGGTGCAGCCAAAAGAGGACATGAATAAGTTAGTAGTTCAACTACCACCCAATATGAAGAAATTTGAACTAAGAAATGAAAAACAAAGAAGGAAACCAGACAAGTATAGTTATAGTCCATCTAATTTTAGATGTATATTTTATTTATTTTCTAACACCCATGAGCCTAGAATTGTGAAAGAGGCAATGTGGATGGAAGATAATGATTCCTGGAGATTGGCCATGTTTAAGGAAATGGTTGCACTTAGAAAGAATGATAAATAGAACTTTCTACCATTTCCTATTGGCTATAAACCCATTGGATGTAAATGGGTGTTGAAAATGAAGACCTATTTAGATATTTGTACCTTGTAATTGAAGCGTTTATGAGATTCAAGTGAAATAGTCTATCGACACATTTTTCCATTCGGGATATAAGAGGGTGAGGGCCAAGGCCAATCCACTATATATCTCTTTATTTGTGTGCATCATTCATTTTTATTGATTCTTTTATTCTTTCATGATTGTGGGAACTTGATAAAGATGTCACCATGTCTAATTTGGTAAATTTATTCATTAATTAAAAAAAAAATGGATCCAAGAACTATAATTCTTAGAGTCATAAAACACAAAGAACCTTAATTTATAATGAATTATGGAAAGGTGTATGTAGTCATGGAAAATATTCAATTAAACCTTTTGATTTGAGATAATTGGAAAAATGACAATTGAAATATGAAAAGAAAGTGCACTTTTGATATCTTTTGTACATGATAAAATCTTTGTACACATTGAAAATGAAATCGATTCCTCAAATGAATGGAAAGTATTTAAGAAAATATTTGATACTCAACCTAAATAAAAATTAGTTTATCTCATACAAATATATTTAAACAAAGATTGCCTAAAGGGGAGATGTTTTGAAGTGCATATCTCATTTAAAAAATATAAAAAAGGAAATACTTAAATGTGAAAATTTTAAGTATGTGGAATATTTTTTTATGATTTCAATATTATCAATGGTTTTTTACCCTCTTATAATCATATTTTGAGAACGGTACAAATCATTACCAAATTGGAGAATCAAACTTTATATTCCCTTAGTGACTTGTTGGTTCAACATGAGAAGACTTTTGGTAAAAAGAACTTAGGGGAGGATATTTTCTTTACCTACTAAAGAAAAGAAGAAAAATAAGGAAGAGGAGGCACATACAATGAAATTAAAAGAGGATTAGATACATGCAATGAAATTTAAGGAAGAGGAAGATTAAATAATCCAATAAATCAACGGTATGGTCATGGCCATGGTAGAATTCAAGGTAAAGGAATAAACAATTAGTATCAACATTTTTTTTAGGAGATCTCAAAAACCAGATAACAACAATAACCAATCAATAAAAGGTGAAGAAATGACTCAAGTAAAGTAAAAAAAAATTCTTTGCATTGGGCATGTGGTAAAAGAGTGTAGAATGAAAAATAATTTTTTTCTCAAGAATAAGGAAACTCTTAACTCTAAAAAACCTTCTAATTCTAAAGCTTCAACATTAGCTTAGTCTGTAGATAATCAAGAAGATGATTTTGAATATGTATTACCAAAAAATGGGATATAGACTTTGCATATTTAGTTTCCTCAAACAAGTTAATGAAAATGGATTATAAAGATAACTAGATACTAGACATATGGATTACTCAACATATGTGTTACAGAAAAAATCATTTTTTTACATTCCAATTATTTAGCAGATGACACAACCCATACTCATCAATGAAAAGGAGAACTGCTCTCATCCAAGAATTGGTAAAGCATTACTTTCCAATGTTTGGTATGTTCCAACATTTAAAAACACTTTTTTCCCTCGATTCTCATTAGAGAAGGATGCCATAAAATTATCATAGAAGATGACTAAATAAAAAACAATTTAGTCAAACATAATTTTAAAATAGTAATGAAGGCTTATGAAGATGGGGAACTTTTGACGATACAAGGCATAGTCATTCTCGCAAATAGGATTTTGCAACATCAATTAATTTATCCCCTAGATCCTTAAGATTATGGTATGACATATTTATACATTTAAACTTTGAAATATTAAGTAAACTTAAAATAGAAGAGATGGTTAAAGGGTTATTTATTTTCAAAAAGGAAATTGCTAACTCTAAGCATGTATCTTTGGAAAACAAAAGAGGGATCATTTTCTCACTAGTATATGGCAAGGAAACATATGTTTGTAAATCATACATAGTGACTTTGATTATTAAACCAAAATACACCATGGGTATGGTTACATATTAGTGAATAATTAATGTTCATTTTCATACTTCATCATATACCACATATGTATACACTTATAGCCAATTAAACACTACATATGAATTTCTAATCTAAGGGTAAAAACCAAGGTATTTTATCCCCCTCCTCCTTAAAGGAGCACTATCAAAACTTGAAAAAAAAATCTTATGCCTTATACATAGAAACCTCTAGCTCCAATTCCACCTCATTAGGAGTCTAATGGGTCCATTGGTTTTTTATGGATAGAAGTAACCTTCCTATGAAGGATGCAAAATGGTTGTAGATGGAATTCTCATTCGAGTTCCACTTGAATCGAATCCAAATCAATCACATGGTTAGGATTATGCACATAATTTTTCAACAAAGACACATGAAATAAAATATTATCCTTTATTCCATAAAGACATGACTATATGCAATGCATATTATCCTATCTAGAAGTTCAAAAGGGCCACAATATCTCACGAGCAACCTAACATTTCTCCCAAACTTCAAGGAACTTTTATTTGATTATTATTCCTCTATATGCATAGATATTTTTCCTATAATGTGTTTCCTTGAAGTTCAACTTGATATTTTCTACCTATTTTCCAATCTTCTTGAACAACTCTAACCTAATAAAAATTATTTCCTCTAGATTATCCCAAATTATGAGGATATTTCATTTTCTACCATAGTAATCTTCTTATGGACTTGTCTTTAGAGAGTCACGATGTCCAATGTTGTAATAAAACTCCTACAAGTATAAATGATCTTCCCACTTGGATGGTATGTCCATTACATGCATCCTTAACATGTGCTTGATTACTTTATTTACTCTTTTTGTTTGCCCCAATGTAGTTTGACTCATTTAAAACTCATGAGTCTTGTTGATTGTTTTCATTGTTTGGTTGGGGTGAGTAATCACACTTGAAACTCACCACTTTCCAATCACATGGGAAACTCACAATACTCAATAAGAATCCCTTGAAACTCGCCACTCACCATGCTCATGAGAGACTTGGCACACTCACCAAGACTAGCCACAAACTTGACACACTTTTTGTGCATGGAATTTACTATAATTTAAGGGTTTTTTGTATTTGTTGACTCTTTTCTGAGTCTTTGTCGAGTATTTTTCTATTCTTTCTTTACTCACTAAGTATTTTTCAATACCAAGCTAACCTAGTTTTTGTTGATTCATATTCACGGAAAATTTTAGGGGCTAAATTTCACCCATGGGCTAATTCTCCAATTTTTTTTTCCCAAAAATCAATTCACCAATTTCCTTTTTTTATAAAATGATTGAGCCAAATTTTATAGGATAAAATTATTTTACTCAAAAAATCATCAAAATTTTTTAGAAACTCTATAAAATCCTTAGAAATTTGAATATTTTACAAAATTATTGCCAAACATTTTGTGATTGGCATTTTAAGAACTCGTAATATTCACCAAGGTTTCTAAAATTTAAGATAACTATGGATCCTTAACATTTTCCTTGGTCTGAGTGTGATAATATTGGATTTATTTTCTTAAGAACAAACCTATCAAGAATATTAGGAAAAATGTAATTATGACTTTCCCCTGAATCAATTAAAATGAAAATAAATTTCTTTAGAATTTTGCCTTCAATTTTGACTATATTTGATTGGTGTTTTTCTTGATGATCATCCAATGCAACATAAATTTGGCAAATGTTCCTTCACACATCATCCATTGTAGTAACTTCTTGGGTGTTTTGCATAGTCCTCAGTTTTTGTTCATGTTGTTAACAATATTTACACATATGTTTCCCTTCACAACCCCAACATTTAGTTATATTCCTTACCCTTTTCCCCAAATATCCAAACATATTTTTTTGAATTCGAGTGATCTAGGTGGATATCAATGGCCACCCACCTGTTCCAAATTCTAACGGGCTCATCTTGACATTTTTCAATTCAACACGTTTCTCTGTAATAGGGAAAATTCTTTGCAATTGTGGGTTATGCACTTACAAGGCTATCATGAATACCTACACAACATCCTAGTGGATATTGGTGGCCTCCCACCTATTCCAACTGGATTATTTTGGAAGTTTTCATGTCAGTGCATCTTTTTTTACTTCGAGTGTCATTTTAGGGCTCTAAATAGTGTTTTCTTGGCTTGCCAAAGTTAAAATGTAGACAAAGTCAAAGTTTGACAATGGAATGCATAGTTCTTGAAAATAGCTTTCCAACGGGCTATCACATGATTAAAAAAGATATCGTATGCAAGAATTGTGACCCCAGGAAATGAATGTACTAACTTACCCCAACGGGGCCTACATGAATTTTGGTACTTCATATCCAAGTGTTAGGTTTTTGGATGTCTAGGGTTTTGGAATTCATGTTTATCATAAAAAGGGATTCAAAGCCTCATTGTAATCATCTTCTTTCAAATGAGCGTAGTCGTTACATCTCTTCTTAGAGATAAAGCTGTCACCATTCTAGTGAGTCTTACACTCTGTATTTTTGCAGGCTATATACATTTCTTTCATTAATAGAAATCATGTATTGCTGTATTTCTCTGCTTCTAGAAATTTTTATGTGTGTCTCATTGTAATATCTTTGCTTTAATTTTGTTCCAAAAATAATCTAGATCAGTGGTATCATAGTAGGTTTCTCTTGATCATTTTTCAGTGCATGTCCTTGATGAGGTCTCAGTACAGTAAGTTGGGTCTCGATCTTGTCTCTATTGAGGACAATCTCTCTCACACACCCAACAAACCCTCTATGGAAGAAGAAAGTAAAAACGACATAGCATAAGATTCTATTAACATGTTTCTTGAGAAAGCTCTCTTGCAACATAGGGATGAAATGATGGAAAATGTTTCCCAGATACTTCAATGTATTTCGATAGCAACACACACATATTCATCAAGAAAACACTTTGGAGGAACCTTTCCCTTCAAGGTACAATTTATTTTTTATATTCATGTATTTGAAGTTCAGATAGATGCGGATACCTTAGAAAAATGGTTGAATGTATTAGAAGGTTATTTCTCTATTCACAAATTTTCTGACAGAGAAAATATCACCTTCTCACTCCTCAAGGCTCTCCCCCATGTTAACATTGGCGGGAAACTTACTAGGATCAAATTTCGAGAGAGGAATCTAGAATATATGAGGTCGATCCGACTTGGGATTTCTTTTTGGATGCAGTCAAGGAACAATACTACCGTGTTGATAACTATGAATACCGGTACATGAGATGGACCACACTGCGGCAAGAGAAGAGCCAAACAATGTTGGAGTTCACAAATACTTTCCATACCTTGGGAACCAAGCTGGGTATCAAAGACTCCGAGCGACATCTAGTTCTAAAATACCATGGGGATCTACATATGTACATCCAAACCAAAATGGATTTCTTAAACATATCATCATTGGGAGATGCCCATCGATATGCTATCCAAATCGAGAAGAATTTTTGGCACCATAAAAAATGGGAGTTCGAGTCTGCAAATCCGAAACAACCAAAGCATGGTAAAGATGACACTAAACAATAGCCTCCCGACAACCAGTCCAAGACATAGGAAAATAAGGGTAAAGGAAAGATGAAGAATGACACTGGAAAGTGGTGTGACTTCCACAAAATCCCCTAGCACAATACTGATGAATGTCACTTGAAAAAATGATTGGTGCATCAAGTCAAAGATAAGGAGATGAACCATGATTCTGAATATGATCCAAAAAATATTGAAAACAGACAGGTCATCGACGTAGACTTGAATTCTATTGCCGTGGCTACAACCATTCAACTAGAAGAACTAGTAGATCCTAAAGAGGGGGAGTGCCTCTTCCATTCACATATGTGGTTGAAGGGGACCCCATTTCATTTCATTGTTGATAATGATAGCCATAAGAACCTCGTCTCATCTAAGGTCATCAAACACTTGGATTTTTCGACAACACCACACCCATAGCCATACAACATCGGGTGGCTTCACCAGGGACGAGATCTTTGTGTGAACCAATAATGTCTCCTATCCTATGGCATCCAACCCTTCAAGGATGAGGTAGTGTGTGATGTTTCCACTATTGATTTCTGTGATGTTGTTTTGGTCAAACCATATATGTAGAAATGTCATGTTTTTTATAAGTCTCAACCCCGTAGTGTCATTATTACTCTGGGGGGTCATCTCTACAGGATACTAGAGATAGTACAAACTATTGTTCCACTAAAACATTGTTGCAAGATAATCTCTCATACTGCAAAACTTATCCTCTTCATAGTCTGTTCAAAGGATGCATAGAAGGCCACTACAACCACTGCATCCTCAACACCTCCTATCCAGAAGAAGATTGCAAAAGAGAAATAATATATTGTTCCTTCAACTACAATGGTTCCTACGTAATGTCGGTCAAGCCTAAAGACAATAGGCTGATGGAACATCTGCAACCCCGCCAACAATAGGCTTGTGATAGCCTTCCACAGACCAAGAAACACAACTTCTCCAACAAGGAACGTAGCTCATCGAGATTGAAATTTAGAAAATGCTTTCCCCTCTTCCCCGAGAACTCAATGAAACAGAGACCATTATTTCCTAAGGGGGTGATATTGATCCAGGGGGATATTGGTGGCCACCCACGTGATCTGAGTTCCAACTGGCTCATCTTGACAGTTTTCAATTCAACATGTTTCTCTGTAATGGGGACTATTCTTTGTAATTGTGGGTTCTACACTTACGAGGTTGTCGTGAAGATGTACACAACATCCAGGGAGATATTGGTGTCTACCCACCTATTCTAACTGGCTTATTTTAGAAGTTTTCATGTCAGTACTTTTTTTTGTACTTCTAGCGCCATTTTGGGGATCTAAACAATGTTTTCTTGTCTTGAAACAGTTAATGTGTAGAAAAAATTAGAGTTTGATGGAATAATGCGTATTTCTCGAAAATACCTTTTCAATGGGTTATCACACACCTAAAATGGATATCGTATGCAAAAGTTACAACCCTTAGAAGTTAATGTACTAACTTACTCCATTGGGGCCCACATGATTTTTGGCATTTCATCTCCTAGGGTTAGGTTTTTGGATGTCTAGGCTTGTGGAATTCATGTTTATCATAAAAATTCCTTCAAAGCCTCATTGTAATCATGCTCTTGCGAATGAGCATAGTCATCACATCTCTTCTCAGAGATAAAACTACCGCCATTCTAGCGAATCTTGCACTCTGTATTTTTACCTCTGTACATTTCTTTCATTAATAGAAATCATGTATTCTTGTTTGTTCCATTTTTTTATGTGTATCTCATTGTAATATCTGTACTTTCATTTCGTTGCAAAAATAATCTAGATCATCCAGTTAGTTGATTTCGATAAACAGATTTGGAACTATTTCCAAAGAAAGGAGGATTGAAACCCTTCCTCCTTTGATCTTTCTCTTCTTTATTCTTATGCTTCTCAAACAATTGATAATAATGTCTACCTTTTTTTATCATTCAATATTTGTCTTTCTAGATTGTTTCTTAAAGACTCTTAAGTTCATTAATTTGAATCCATTTTTTCTAGAATGAGCATTTAGAAGTTGTATCTTTAGCTTCTCATCTCAAATATATCCAACATATCTCAGTAGTTCTAGAATTTTTTTGCATACTCCTCCATAATCATATTTCCCAGTTTGAGTTAATGGAACTCTTGCTTCTTCTTGTCATAATAAAACTTAGAAAAATACTTATATTGGAAGTATTTCTCGAACTCCTTCCACAAATCCTTTCATTATTTCTCTTTACTAACATTACCATGTCCCACCAAATTGAAGTCTTTCCTGGTAAAGTATATATATAAATTATAGCATCCATGTTACCTAGTTAAGTAATTAGAAATGCTTTCTCATCCCAAACAATCAATATTTAAAATCTTACACAATTTTATCTCACCATGAGAGGTACATGGCTTAATTTTACAAATCTCTCCTTGCAAACTCTCTCGTTCATGCCCTTTTCCTTAGCATTTAACTAGAGACATATTTGGGTTGCTCAATGGATCTTCAAATATATATATATATATATATATATATATATATATATATATAATTATGATATCTTTAACAATTAAGAATTATGGGTTGCTCCATGGATCTTCAAATGTATATGTCTAAATCACAAAGAAATAATATGGAGAGTTATGATGTCTCGAATATCCAGTCACTCTTCCTAGATATCAATATTTTCAGTGAGACTCTACCTTTTAATGATCCCTATATTTCCCTGCATCCTTTGACCCAGGGTTATGCTCCAACTATCTCTACAATTGATTTAAGCTTTGTACTAGTTGAGTATGCAACTTAGAACTTCAACTTTGCAGCTTCTAATGGCTTCCACCATATCTAGAGCCAATTCTAGTTGCATGAGTCCATTGGTTCCTTTCTCTTCATTTCCTTTATTTATATTCATACATTTAGCCTCTTTCTCATGGGTTAAAATGTCTTGTCTCTCTTTCATATTGTTTCTTCAAGAGCTTAACTTTGATTCTAGCGTCTCAAAGTTTTTGTTATAACATTCTATTTGCGAGAATTCATTCAAAAAAATATCCTGAAAAAGTTTATGCAAACGTGGTTATACAAGATATATTTTATACATTTTATTTCACTTTTTTTTGAATTGGAACCTTTTACCACTCAACAACTTTCACTCTAATTTTTTTTACCAAATCGGCTTGATACTAGAGGTAGTGAATTGGATTTTGAGTTGCGTGTCCTCAACTTCATTTGAAGTACTCATCAATGGCACTCATAGTTTTTTAACGCCTCGGGGGGTTTGAGACAAGGCCTCCCTCTGTCCCCTTTTATGTTCCTTCTTATAGATGAGAATTTGATTAAGTTAATTAATTATGCAAGACTTGAAGGTTAATTCAAAGGAATTATACTAGAGGTAGTGATATGGATTTTGGGTTGCGTGTCCTCAACTTCTTTTGAAGTACTCATCAATGGCACTCATAGTTTTTTAACGCCTCGGGGGTTTGAGACAAGGCCTCAAGGCCTCCCTCTGTCCCCTTTTATGTTCCTTTTTATAGATGAGAATTTGATTAAGTTAATTAATTATGCAAGACTTGAAGGTTAATTCAAAGGAATTATGGCAGCGGAGGAAAGAATGTTAACGCATTTGTTGTTTTTTAACGAGGTTCTTTTATTTGAGGATGGAACAATAACGGAACGGAGGTCTTATAAACACATTTTAGAGACCTTTTGTCTAGCGACTAGGATGGAAATAAATGATAACAAATCTATAATCCTTTGTAATTAATTGTCCCCTTGAGTGGAAGATCGTATTCTTCATCGATCCTTTGGATAATGGTATAAATTATTTGGGGTATCATTTGAAGCCAAATGATTATAAAGTGAAAAACTGGATGTGGCTTTTCAAGAAAATTCAAAGCTAGCATCAACTTTTATTTATTTATGGGTGGATTTCTATTTGGTGGAAGGATGGTTTTGCTAAAAGATGTATTGGAGATAATTCTTGTCTACTTGTTCTCTTTAGCACATGTGCCAAATATAATTTTAGAAAATACAATAAATATATTCTTTAGTTTTCTATGGACAAGTAACAAGGAGGAGGGAATTCCACTTGTTAGCTGGAAAATTTTGGAAAAACCAAAAAAGGGAGAGGCTAGGTATAAAGTGTATCCATTCGTTTATTCAATCACTCACAATGAAGAGTCTATGGAGACTCTTGTTCAATGATGGTTTATGGGTAAATACTATGACGCAAAAATATATCAAATATTATATAGTGGAACAATGTATAGATGGAAAGGGTTTGTTTTAGGATTTCTAGTCCTAGGACATTTGGTGGTTTAGAGCATTGGTAGAGGGGATTGAGTGAGGTTATGGGAAGACCCATGGGTTGGTTTTGATGGAAATTATATACTCTCACATGATCAAAAAACTTTCTTATGGAAAAGAGGGATTACAACTCTCGTCAACATAAGGGTGTAGGGAGCTCGGGATAGATGGATTTAGAGCTATCTTTCATTGGAGGACTTATGCTTAGAAAAAGACTTGGCGATAGAATGGAGATCATATATCTTACTTTAGTCTCATATAACAATATATCTACACGATATCGAGGACAAACTAGTATGGTCCTTGAAGAAATTTATTGGTTCTCTCATTGTAAAGTTGGGTTATGAAGCTCTTTCACTTGGTTTTTTGACAACTAATAGATAATGGTGGTGGTTGCTGGTTTGGAAATGGAAATTCCCCTTGAAGATTTGTATATTCATGTGGTTTGTGCTCGAAAATAGATTTGTGATTTGACTATGTTCAAAATCAGGATTGATAAGGGCATGTTAGATGTATGCTTTGTAAGGTTGAAGAGGGTTTCGTGGACCACCCTCTTGTTCCATGCTCTTTTGCAGTGCTAGTTTGGAAAGAGGCGCTTCAATCTTTGAATTTTTTAGGAGCATGGAATCAAGAATCGTTGGAGTAGTGTCTTAGGGCCTAGGTCATGAACCCATTTATCAAAACCTTCAAGAATTTCCCTTTCTATGTCATTGGGGTATCTGGTTGAATATGAATCATGTTGAGTTTGAAGACAAGAGAGGCTACCCATTGTTAGTAGCTCATAAATTTTAAGCTTCATTTAGAGAGAAAAATAATGAGGCTCCTAGGAAGGCTATCAACCCTCTTAGATTTCCTTATTTCAACATTCATTTGTTTATTGAAGCACTCACAATGAAGATTCTATGGAGACGCTTGTTCAATGATAGTCTATGGGGAAATATTATGAAGAAAAAATATCTCAAGGATTATATAGTGGAACAGTGTATATATCGAAAGGGTTTGTTCTAAGATTTCTAGTCCTAGGATGTTTGGTGGCTTAGAGCATTGGTATAGGGAATTGAGTGAGGTTAGGGGAAGACCCATGGGTTGTTTTTTATGGAAGTTACATACTCTCATGGTATCTGAAAATTTTCTTATGGAAAATAGGTGGGTGGAATCACGAAGGTGGGTTACACTTTCGTGACAATCTGGTCTCCAAAATTTTGAAAAACCTTTTTTCGGCCGAACTAAAAATAATTTTCGGCTGAAAGATATTATTTTCAGCCAAACTATTTTTCGGCCCAAAAAACAAACGTCAAATTGAACGGAGCAATAACCGTGCCCTCGATTTGCGTGTAGAAATTTGGTCGGTCGGATATTTTATTTTTGGTAATAAGTTTTCGGCTGAAAGATAGTTCGGCCGAACAATATTTTGGCCAAACTATCTTTCGGCCGAAAGATGGTTTATATATTAGCCACACATCGAATTTGCGATGTTTGGAAAAATTTGTAGGTGTATTGAGATCTCTGTATAGTCAATGTTGCGAGGTCGATAACACGGTTGTGAGGCTCTGTATAGCACGGTTGAGAGCTCTATATAGCATGATTGTGAGGCTCTGTATAGCATGGTTGTGAGGCTTTGTATTGAGAGATCTGTATAGCACAGTTGTGAGGTCGAGGTCGCCGGGAGGACGCAGGGGTCGTGGTCGTGAGCGTAAGCGAGGCCGCAGGTCACAGGGGTCATGGTCGTGAGTGGAAGCGAGGCCACAGGTCTCATGGGTCGTGGTCGTGAGCGGAAGCGAGGCTGCAGGTCGCAGGGGTCGTGGAGAGGTAAAGCAAATTTATCGCGTGCTCATTTTTCCTTTACTTGATTTACACTCAAGTTTATGGTTCCCAAAACCTTGCGCAAGCTACTTATTCATTTACCCTTAGATATTTATCGCGCCTTTAACCTTAGCGCAACTCTCCTTCACTTTGTTTTACCTCAGATCCCTCTGCGTCCTTGCTATTCGTCCTCTGTAGAATTATTCTGCTTTGTTTTAAGTCTGCCAGAATGCGGTGTGATGGTTGTGAATGATCATTCTTATTTACATTGTTTGGTAAACCAGAGTAGAGCCTTCCCTGCGTGTTAAGAGGGAATTGTCAATGTGCATGAGATTACTAGGACCAACCCGTGATACCCTGTGCGCGAGTAGAGGAAGAACCAAGTGTACCCTGTGATACCTTGTGCGCGAGCAGAGGAAGAACCAAGTGTACCCTGTGATACCCTGTGATTCCCTGTGTTCGACTGTCTCTTTTTCATCGAGTCATTAGTCCTTCCACCTATGAGTACTACCGTTTATTTTCTCCTCCGCATAGTGGGGGCATGCCCAAGCTTATAACTTCTTCGACAAGCAATATCCAGCAGACTGGATCACCGTGCAATCGCGCTCGTGCGCTTCATACCTTCACCATTCATGATGGGTTGATGACTTTATATACTCTCGCATATATATTTATATGTTGTGTTTAAATGACCCTTTTTTATGCTGAGTTCATGCGTTTATATGATAGGTTGATGAGTTTATATACTCTCGCATATATATTTATATGTTGCGTTTAATGACTAGTTTTTATGTTGGGTTGTTTATATGTTGCATTTAAATTACTTGTTTACAAATGATACTTTAAAAAAAAAAATTAAATTGATTACTTCAACTCATTTACATATTTTTAAAATAATATATATATATATAT
>JZKD02S1751422.1:372040-396769 GCA_000966675.3 Picea glauca
TCATTCATTTCATGTTTAAGAAACATACTGTTAAACAATTGTCAAATTGACATATCAAATCGTGATAAAAAAAATTTGAAAAATAGTCATTGGAAAGCTAACACAATTCTTCACATGTTTTGATTTTACTGTAAAGTGAAATTCTAAAAAAAAAAATACTTTTATATGTCGGAAGTTGAATAACTTGTGAAAATATAGTTTTTTTTCTCATAAAACAAACAAAAGTGTAACCCACCTTCATGATTTCACCATCACAAATCTCATCAACATAGGGGTGTAGGGAGCTCGGGATAAATGGACTCAAAACTATCTTTCATTGAGGGACTTATTCTTAGACAAATACTTGGCAAGAGAATGGATATCGTATATCTTACTTTAGTCTCATATCACAGTATACCTACATGATATCCAAGACAAACTAGTATGGTCATAGAAGAAAGTTGTTGGTTCTCTCATTGTAAAGTTGGGTTATGAAGCTCTTTCACTTGGTTTCTTGACAACTGATAGAAAATGGTGATGGTTGTTGGTTTGGAAATGTAAATTCCCCTTGAAGATGTGTATATTCAT
This sequence comes from Picea glauca, assembly GCA_000966675.3. Taxonomy (NCBI): domain Eukaryota; kingdom Viridiplantae; phylum Streptophyta; class Pinopsida; order Pinales; family Pinaceae; genus Picea; species Picea glauca. The sequence continues at coordinate 372,608 of JZKD02S1751422.1, forward strand.
GTTGTTTGTGTTGATATCGGACTATGTTCAAAAGAATGGTTGACAAGGATCTATTAGGTGTATCATTTGTATGGTTGAAGAGGATTTAGTGGACCACCTTATTGTTTCATGCTCTTTTACAATGCTAGTTTGGAAACATGTGATGCAATATTTGAATTTTCTAGGAGCATGGAATCATGAATCATTGGAGTAGTATCTTAGGGCCTAGGTCATGAACCCATGTAACATCCCACTCTTATGAGCACATCTTATTGATTTATTCTTTGAGGACACTTGCATGCAAGTGATCTAGTTATAGTACATGGTTATTTGTTTTGCTTATGGATTCTTATGATGATGTTGATGGATTATGATTTAATGTATTTGATATATGAGCATTATTGGCTAGTTTTCCCTAAGTGTGTAGGACATTGACAGATTCTAGATATTGACGGCATCAATGGACCTCCTTGGACTCTAGATTGAGTCAAGGAGTGGACTGTATTGGTTTGAGTATTTTATTTATGCATATGTGACATATGATTGATTATAGTATGATTTTGTATATGGATCATTGACAGTGTTTCGTTGATGGATGTAGGATAGCGAATGCTTGTTAATCTAACTCACATAAGGAGTAACAGGGCCATGCACATAAACCAGATATTGAGGGAGAAGTGTGGCATCATCCCTGTCACATCCTACTAGCTCTCACATCATGGCTCGAATTGTAGGTTAACAATTACCTCGTTCGGGAGGTCCACGATGTCGTGAGGGTAGACTAAGATAGTCACTCACGGAGGTCCTTATTCCCTCGAATCCCTTAGTCTCTCACAAGGTCGTCTGAATGGAGTGCTTACTCCAAGGGTTGACAACTACTAAAACTATTCAAAGGCAAGTGACACCCTTGGAGCACAAAGTGAGTCTTGAAAGTAACGTCGTGAAAGTAAGATTTGAGTCAATGAATCTAGATGGCCTAGAAAACCTTGAGCGAATAATTAAACCTTATAAAATATTTAAACATTGCCGGATTTAATTAATTAATTAAAGATTGATATTATTAATTTTATATCCCCAAATAAAAATCTAAAGCTATTCAAAATTTAAGCCTACATCTAAGTTTGGGTAAGAAGACTAAAAGTAAATTATAAATTAAATAAAAAATGATGAAGTAAAATCAAGAATTAAAAGGAGTGAAATATATCTAAAGATTTGATAAGGCACATGACTCTAGAAATTACTCTTTTTATGTTTTTTAAATTCCATCGATGGGTGTAATGCTAAGGTGATGGCTCTACACTTAACAAATTCGAGGTTAGATCCTTGTCCAAAAAGACTGTGCAATAACAATCAAAATATGGGCAATGCTATTGTACAATTTCCTATTTCTGTTTCTGTTTGCTCTAGTAAAGAAGGAAACCTATGGCATTCCCAGAAGGCGAATTGCAAGTTAGTAAAGGATTTTAGATGTCGATTTCAGTGCAACTTTGGGGCACCTAATCCTCCTCAGGTTATTGTAGGCGCTTGATTTTTAATGAACACAGTGGTTCAGGCGAAGAATCGGTTCAGTTGGAAATTACTTTTGATCTTTGTTCTCACCCTAAGATAAAAAATAACAGTGGCTCAGGCGAAGAAGGCATGTTGCTTCGGCCTTGTTGGCATTGAACATTACCCATAACCAACAGCCTATGTGGGGAGCTTATATAGTCAGGAAGCGTGATTAATGATCAGTCTCAGTTAATGGAACCTTCATAATCGTTTTCTGATACCTGGATCTGTGGATGGTATCTTGAGCATTTTTTATTTTATTTTGGGGCCTCTTCCCTTCATCCCTGGACGCGTAGTGCATTGGTTTTGCGCCCCTCATGGTTACTCTCCGGGTGGTTCACACTTGTTGTAGTCACGATCCTTGGTATGGCTAGATCTTGGTTATATGCGTGAAGAAGGGGCTCGGGCCCATAAATTTTTGAGACAGGCGTGAGGCACGAAGGATTCAATCAACTCGCCCCAAAGTGCAAATGCCCACACCCCAGCGAGATCAATCGCCAATGGGCAAAACACACACCCACGTAATCATTTGAAGGGTTCTTTGCACCAGTGCACCCTTGTTCTTCCATTAACAAAGATCCTCTTCCTGCGATTGATGAGATCCCTCTCCCGTAGCGAGTTACCACATAGATCATCTCCTTGCTGAAACGAATTTATTCTTGAATGCCCACGAATTTATTCCTGCTGCCACTAAATTTTTGAGAATGCAAACAATGGGGATAACGATTTTCTGCTCCCAAAAATCGCAAATTCCACATGCGTGCAATCGCTACCAGACGATATCAGTCCTGATTTTAGATTGGGTGACTTGTTGCCTTACTTCTGGTGATTGGGATTGCAATTCTAAATACGCCATAGGAACCCTTAAGCGAGTTCTGTGACTTTCCTTGTGGTAGTCCAGAGTTCTTCGTCTGGCATTGTGCAGCAATCTGCGCGTGGCTGCATCCCTCCTTGTTCGTGGCTTGGTGCTCTGTGCGCTGGGCTTATTAGTGCTTGGATGCGAAGGTTGGCGTAAACCCTTATGTATTAAATGTGATATTAACCTTCTTAAATTTAATTAAAGAAAAGTAGTTGGCTTATTTTTGTTGTCGTTATTGGTTTTTCATTTAAACCCATCATTAAGAATAGGTAAGATAGCTCGAACCCTTTTCTTATTTCTTGTTATTGTGATGTGCCTTAAATCCTTATATATCTGGATATAGGCCCTAAACCATTCTTAATAAGTTGATCCTTGAGTTGGAGTGGGAGTGAACATGCAAGCAACTTGGAATCCTCGTTGAAAGCTTATTCTAATTATGTCCTTGATTTTAATTGGATATGTATTAGGGTAGCATTGAATTGGTATGTAGTGTTTTAAGAAGATTGATCTTCTTATGACTTTTTAATGAAAAGCTATGTTAGCCTTGATATATATATAATTTGATCTTTTTAACTCCCACATAGATTATCTAGACTCTAAACTTAAAAGGTATATAGGGATGAGGTGGAGAAGTTGTATATTGTGCCTGGAAAATCTTACTTTTATATAAGTCTTATTAGTTAAATCAACCCCTCGTTGCTAAGTAGTGTTGGGAGATGAAAATGAAGCCCATATCTAGCCTCCTTACACTGATGTTAAAATGGATACATATTATAAAAGTGGTGTTAACTTTAATATATGGATCTTACTAGGGTTCTCATATCTTATTAATCTTTTGGTTTTAATTCTCTTACCCTTTTTTATTTAATTATTGTCGAGTCTTGGATTAAGTAAAATAGATGATTCTTGCACATGAAGAAATGATGATTAATTGGTTGTGGAAGCCTTCCTTTCGTGCTTATTATGTTCTGATTTTGGATTCTTAAAAAGATATGTAATGTAGTCTTGATGTCTTTTAATTGATTATTATGTGGATTCTCTTGCTTTATAAATGATTCCTACAAGTAGGTTAATTATTTAAATGTTGCGCAAGAAGTTGATTGGCTCATGGGAACTTATAGTTAGATGTGGAAATTAGTATAGAATTATTGTTGTCTATTGAAAATAAAATTTATAAGTTCTCACTTGGGACTATAATCAACCATTGATGTCCTAATGTGTATTATTAATGTTTGTTAGAATTTGGTTCCTATTTTTTACTAAGATTGCACTTATACTCTAGTGGTTCTTAAGACCTGGATGTAGGATTTTCTTACTCAATTACACTCAATTACTACTCAAATGATTGTTAAGTATAGGAGAATTGTCTGTCGCACCATGAGATAATGTTGATATATGATTCATTAAGTAATTAGATTTCTCTTTTGCCATGAAATTAATGTTGATGTATGATTGATTAAGTGCTTAGATTTCTCTTGCGCCATGAGATAATGTTGATATATGATTGCTTAAGTAATTATATTACTCTTGTGCCATCAAATAATGATGTTGTATGACTCACAATCTAGTATGGAGTTATGAGTTGTGATTGATTAAGGGGACATAGATTTAATGGTCAAAATCAATCCGATGAATCCTGGACTTGAGTGTTTCTTATGTGTCTTGGAGGTCCTAACCATGCACGATAGGTTGGATGAGTAGTTATTTATTATTCAGTGACATGGTTGATCATTTAATAGCATTTTTCTTCAGTTGATCGTGATGTGTTGAATTGTGTCTCTCCTTGTATTTATGTGTTGTTTATGCTTCACTATTAAATTGTGTTAATGTGTTGATTGTGTCGTTATTAATAATGATGGATTGTTGATGATATTGATATTAATTATGATGTGTCTTTCCCCCCAAAAAAAATTTATTTACCTACTGTACATCACTATTGTTTTCGTAACAGAGGGGTTGTTACATGGTTCTAGGATTTCTAGTCCTCGGATGTTTGGTGGTTTAGAGCGTTGGTAGAGGGGATTGAGTGAGGTTAGGGGAAGACCCATGGGTTGTTTTTGATGGAAATTATGTACTCTCAGGGGATTTGAAAACTTTCTTATGGAAAAGAGGGATCACAACTCTCGCCAACATAGGGGTGTATGGAGCTCAGGATAGATGGATTCAGAACTATCTTTCATTGGATGACTTATGCTTAGACAAAGACTTGGAGGAATAATGGAGATCATATATCTTACTTCAGTCTCATATCACAATATACATACATGATATCGTGGAAAAATTAGTATGGTCCTCGAAGAAAGTTATTAGTTATCTCATTGTAAAGTTGGGTTATGAAGCTCTTTCACTTGGTTTTTTGACAACTGATAGAAAATGGTGGTGGTTTTTGGTTTGGGAATGGAAATTCCCCTTGAAGATCTGTATATTCATGTGGTTTGTGTTGGAAAATAGAATTTTGATCTCCTACTATGTTTAAAAGAAAGAACAGTTGACAAGGCCCTATTAGGTGTATCATTTCTAAGGTTGAAGAGGATTCAGTGGACCACCTTCTTGTTTCATCCTCTTTTGCGGTGCTACTTTGGATATAGGTGCTTCAATCTTTGAATTTTCTAGTAGCATGGAATCAAGAATCATTGGAGTAGTGTCTTAGGGCATACGTCATGAACCCATCTATCAAAACCTTCAAGAATTTTCCTTTCTATGTCATTTGGGGTATTTGGTTTAATATGAATCATGTTGAGTTTGAAGACAAGAGAGGCTACCCATTGTTAGTAGCTCTTATATTTTGAGTTGCCTTCAGAGAGAAAATAATGAGGCTCCTAGAAAGGCTATCAATCCTCTTAGATTTCCTTATTTCAACTTGTCATTAGATTGAGGATACTTTGATGGTTCTTTCCAAGGGGTACCTGTTAGTTGTGGATCTCGAACTGTATTATTCCTTACAATCAATTTTTCCAATTAAAATTTGGAGCTAGGCTTGGCTCCAGTAATCAAGAAGAATTGGTAGCACTTTGGGTGCTATTAAATTTTGTGCAATACATGGGTATTAGAAATATATAGGTGTTTGGTGATTCTAAATTAGTAATGAATTGGTTCAAAGGGAGAGCAAAGTTGGTCATCATAGCTTTGTTACCTTGGTAGCACAAAAAAAGAGATTTACAAGACAAATATGACTTTGTTACTATGGAACATGTTTACCAGGAATTCAATCATTTAGTTGATGCACTTTTAGAGCAGGAAGTAGCTTTACATGAAGGGTTTTTGGTTTGAAAATATTTTTAGGTGAGGCTTCCCCTAAAGTGCAATACCCTCTCTTTTGAGTGTTGATTGACAGGTTTAGTTTGACATAGAGGAAAATCCTGGAGTTCCCTTGATACTTTTTTGTTTAACAAACACTACTTGTATGTTTGAAGATTCCTTTCACGAGATGTTAGCTAATTTGGTTACTCTAGGGTATTTTCTAAAGAATAGATCTGATTTTTTCTTATTGGTTGAACAGCTCTTGAGTCCAACTCGAACCTATAAAACTATTTTTGGAGCTTTCAAACATGTTTTAGGTATATTTTTATTTATTTTATGAAATAACATTTTTATGTATATTTTGATTTATTTTATGAAATAGAAAATATACATTTTTTCATAGAGAAAAAAAAAATAACGCTTAGACACACTTTATTTCAATATTCTTTTTTTTAATTGTAATTTTTTACCACTCAGTAACTTTCTTCTCAAAGCATTAACCTCCTTGGAACTTCATCTCTACCATTTGGTCTTCTTCAAAACAAACTTTCAAAATATACACCCAATCAGGCCACTTAAATGTAATACCCATGTTTTGACACCCAGATTATAAATGTGTATGTAATTTTTAATTGGCTATAATTCTAGATATATGTGATCCCACTTAAATGTAATACCTATGTTTTGACACCCAGATTATAAATTTGTATGTAATTTTTAATTGGCTATAATCCTAGACATATGTGATCTATGTGGAAATATGACATTGAATGTTGATTATCCACTAGGAAGTAACCATCCCTATGGTATATTTTGGTTTTGTAAATGTATGTAAAATCAATATAATATAAATATCACTAAAATGTTGCAAGAAAATAAATAAATGAGAAGAGGATAGGAGACCATGAAGGGAGAAGAAAGGGGGCTTAGTGGGTTAAGAGGAAATGGAAATCATTTATTTTGCAGAAACATTGTTTTATTTTTCTCATCTTTTTATGGGATAACTTTTTAATCTCCGTCCTTGTTAATTAATTACTTTCCGACTATGAAATTAGTTGTTCTAAAAGGAAAAATGTGTGATCTTTTTCTGAAGGCATGTGGTCTCTTTTTGGCATGCAATATTATTTTAGAGATGTAAGTGATTATCGACCATTTCTCTCCTTAATAGAGTATTATTTTGGTGATTCCTCTCCTTTTCTCTAATTCATGGCTACCATGAAAATGGGAAAAATATGACTAATCTTATAGGTGAATGTAGGAATGAAAGTCATTATTCATATCGAAGATTATTTCTACTCATCACTAGAAAAGAAGGGAGACACCTTGAGGGAATGTTGAATAGAGAAGATGATTACATTCCTTTTGTTATGAATGTTTAAGGGGAAGAGGTATTTATGGGTTATGATTATTGTAGAAGAATATGTAAGAAATTGTTATGAATGTTTAAGGGGAAGAGGTATTGATGGGTTGTGATTATTGTAGAAGAATATGTAAGAAAGATTAACTCATTTCTTGTGAATTCTGAGAATTGAGTTGAACAATGGAAAGGGAAATAGAGATAATTGACAAGATTTCACTCTTGTGAATGCCTCTATGATAGATAAAATACTAGGATGGAATGTTCATTTGTAGTTAGTTGGTAGAGAATCTCTCATTTAGATAAGTACCCTTTAGATTTATGTGATTGTGGATAAGAATGGAGTTACTTGTGAGGTTACTCGGTGATAAATGTTATGGAGTAATTAGAAATGTAATTGTAATTAATTGCAATGCATTAAAGGCTAACTTATACATATATATACCTTATGGAATTCTGGAATCATTTTATATGTCCATGGTTAAATTAGCTACCTTTCATTCGTTAAATCCTAAGTACGGCAGAGAGGAGAAGCAGAAAAACAAAAGATGAGAAGAAGGGGAAGAAAATGGAGCTAAAGAGAGAATGGGAGAAAATGAAGAAACATAGGAATGAAAGAAAGAAGCGAAAAGTAAAATAAAATATTAGAATGTAATGGAAAAAAAAATTATTCCCACAAAGCAAGTTAGGTAGAACTAGTTCTGGTAATAAAGCTAGGTAGAAATGCAAAGGAAAGGGAAAGAATGAGCCTCGCTGACACATCAATGAAGGGAGGCAATGATTCCCCTCAATTGAAAAATGACCAATTACAACAAAGTTGTAACAAAGGAAGTCTATTGTGATTTGTGTGAAGGCATCCTATGAAAGAAAACAAGGAACTTCGCCCAATTATGTTTAACGCTTAAATATATGCAGCCATGTAATTTTCACTTCCAAAAATGAACCCGTGTTGTTAAATTGCTTTTGTTTCTGTCAATTGAACGCTAGCCTATTGGGCACTGTCAAAAACGTAGGCATTTCTATGAGAGCTAAATCGTATTTTTATTTGTCTTCCACTTAGCTGTGGATTATCCACGTATGAACTATCTGTTAATCGGTTGTCCCATTTTGTACCATCCAACTCATGGCTTAGTTACGTTTTCCGTAAGATGTATTAATTGAAGAAAACAAAAACCATCTTCATTCATAACCGCGTCCAATAAAACATGAAGAATCCACTGTCTAAGTTTCTCGGAGACACCATTCGTCAACTCAATGGTAGGTCATATACGTGGCACCTTTTCATGAGGTGAGCTTAAAATGTTTCCGTGTAGATGACTCTCCGTTTGGAGCTTGGATAAGCAACAACAATTTGCAATTATATACTATAAACTAGCCATTGTTTAAATGTTCTACAATATGAAATTTTTTTTGTCCAAACACACAAATCAAATCATTATTTTTTGTTGTTTAAAATTTATTTCTAAATGTAGAAATGGATTTATCATATTGAAAAATTATTAGGGTACTTGGATGAAATAATCACTCAAATCTACTAATCTAGACAAATATTTCCATGAAAAATCCTCGGGAAAAAACTATTTCATAGAACGTTTAGACTACTACTTATATCTTATTGGTTGTGTTTGTCTCATTATCCATTGATTCTGTCCAAAAACTATATTAAACAGAGACAGTGTCATATGTGCATCCTTGTAGGACTATAGAGAGGGGTCTTTCGAGAGAAAAGTAAATTGTTGACTTTGACATTGTGGTTGTGGCTAGCTTTTCCACAAAGTCAACCAGAGTAGGAAACTAAACTTGGCTTGCTAGGACTCATGAAAGAGTCAAATAAATTTTATTGAAAATTTATAAGGGGGAGGGTATGCTACCATACCTTATTTATAAGGGCCTAATAATGCCTGGTTATTTAACCAAGTGCTTAAGTCTTTGAGCGCTTTACCACGTTCGCCAAGATGTATTTTTCCATAGAATAGCATGATGTTGGGAGGTAGAAATAAAAGCACCCTCAAGAGCGTTGTTGTGGCTTTATTGACCACCATGTGTCCCTTAGTGGATATTCCAAAAACACCAATGTAGAGTAACCTTCTATTAACTCGCGTGTAACTTGAGTGGGTGCTTTTAATCTGAACTGTCGATCCTTAAACATGATCCATGGCTATATTTCCACAGTATATAATGATGAGGATTGTTGATCCGACTGTGATCAATGATCATAACTATAACTTAACCACTCAGGATTTCACCACAGATGCCATGATCCAATGATGGATATTGAATCAACCTTTTGATCTGATAGAATTCCTTAGTTCAAGAAGAAGTACCTCAAACTAGGACAACTCACCATAGATGAATACATCAACAAGGTCCTCGAGCTAATGAGGTATGTTCCCTATATAAAGGAAGAAACGAGGAAGATGAAATGATTCCTTAGTGAGGTTCCTTGATATTTTCGAAACAAAAGTGGGTTTGATGAACCTAAAAACTTGGAAGATTCCATTAGGAAAGATACATATTGTTATGAACAAGTCAACCGGAAGGTATAATATCCCAAGAACTAGAAGAGGAAAGGTAAAATGGGATTCAGTAAGAAGGGGTTTCAACCCTCAAGGTTTAATAATTATGGGAAGAATATTTTGATGAGCCTTCCCACTAAAAGTGTGAATCAACAGAACTTTCCACCTTATAGTGGGAAAACAATCTTTGGATCAACCCTGGGAAGGACTGAGAGTACAAATAAAGATCCACTGAAATGTTGGGGCTATGGCGAATAGGATTTGTTGAGGGAATACCCTCATAGGAAGACATAGAGTAGGAGAGTCTACAACATCCAATAGGCTACCAAAGTGGATGATATGGCGAGGAGTGTACGAAAAATTCATGTAGCCTTGGATAATAGACAAGAAAACTAGCAATCCTCAGTGGTGGAAATGGAAGGTATGATAACTAGCAATATTGTTTCTATTCTAATTTACCCTAGTTCTAATTTGAGTTATGCTTCTCCTCAAATTGTTGAGAAATGTAAATTACATCAAGTAAAACATGCTAAACCATGGCTGGTGCAGCCATCCATTGGAACGAAAAGAAAGGTAACATAGGTCATAACAACATGCCAATTCATTATGAATGGGTTTTCTACTCAAGCAACCCTGAGCGTAATTACCTTAGGATCTTATGACAAGTTGATTGGTATGGATTGGTTGGCTTCCCACGAATCCAAGTTAGACTTTTATAAAAAAACATTAGAGTCTAAAGATGAGGAAGGGAAGAGAAGGACCCTACAAGGAATTCAAAATATTGTCTCAATGAGACAAATATCATCCCTTCAAATGAAGAATTATTGCAAGAAAGGATGTCCCTTGTATGAAATACAAGTATTAAAATCGGTTGAGGACCATAAACCAATACTAGAAGACCATCCTATACTAAGAGAATACATAGATGTGTTTCATGAAGAGGTACTTGTTCTACCTCCAAGAAAATACATTGATTTCTCAATAGAACTTGTACCTGGAGTGGTGCTAATGTCAAGAGAACCTTATAGAATGACTACCCCATAGCTAGTTGAGCTAAAAATGAAACTAAAGGAAATATTAGAGAAGGGTTATATTTGGCCTAATGTGTCTCCTTGGGGAACACTGGCTTTGTTTATGAAGAACAACGATGGCACAGTCAGGTTGTACATAGACTATACACAACTTAACAAAATCACAATTAAGAATAAGTATCCCTTGCCGAGAATTGATGAATTATTTTACCAGTTAAGGGTTGTCACAATATTCTCGAAGATTGATTTGAGATATGGATGCCATTAAGTACAAATTAATGATGAAGACATCCAAAAAACAACCTTTAGGACAAGGCATTGTCACTATGATTTTTTGGTGGTTTCGTTTGGGATAACCAATGCACCACCCACCTTCATGTGTTTGATGAATAGCATACTCAACAAGTTCTTAGATAGATTTGTTTTAGTTTTCATTGATGATATCCTAATTTATTCAAAGATCATGAAAAAGCGTGAAGAGAATCTCAGGGTACTACTTCAAGTCCTAAGAGAGCACAAGCTCTATACAAAACTTATCAATTGTGACTTATTCCAAAATCAAGTCCACTACTTAGGCGATGTTATTTCTGAGAAAGGGGTGACACTTGAACCTAATAATATCAAGGCCATTACAGATTGTACTACACCAAAAGATGTAACTGGTATTATATCCTCTATGGGCCTATCATGATACTATAGGAGATTCATAAAAAGGTTTTCCAAGATAGGTCACTCAATCACCTCTATATAGAGAAAGGGAGTTAAATTTTCTTGGACAACAGCGTGTGAGGAAATTTTTCAGTAGTTGAAACACCTCTTAACCAATGCCATAGTGCTAAAACATCCATACTGAAACAAGGATTTCCTTCTCTGTATCGATGTCTGCAAGGAAGGACTCAAAGGATTCCTCGTGAAGGAAGGGCATGTAATCTATTATTAATCCAAAAAATTGAATAAACATGATATAAACTATATGACCCATGATTTGGAATTAGCTTCCATAATACATGCTTTAAAAATGCGGAGGCATGACCTCGTAGGCAGAAAATTTGTGCTCGTGATAGACCATTTATTTGACAATCCCAAACTAAATGCTAGGGAATCTAGGTGGATGGCTCTCATTAGTGAGTTTGATTTTGAGATCAAACACATTAAAGGGAAGAAAATAAAGTGGTTGATTCCCTCCATAAAAGCATGAAACTGATCCTCTTGAAATATGTAATATCCTCTGAAACATACCTCAAAGAAAGGGTTAAAAGTGCACAATAAGCACATGAGTTTTTCAATACTGTAAAGAGATATCTCGAACAAGAGCCCACATGGCTAAAGTATGTTTATTATCAACTAATGAATGATGGCTTGTTAAATTACAAAGGAAGGTTGTACATCCTGAATTGTGACGACTTAAAGAGGTTTATCATCGATGAACTACATAAAAGACCATAGACTCGTCATCCTGGTTACCAAAAAATGATCACAGCCACAAAGAAGTTGTTCTATTGTCTAGGAATGAAAAAGGACTTAGCTAACTACTTAGTTAAATGTTTGGAATTCCAATATGGCAAAGTGGAATACAAGAACCTAGTTGGGTTGTTGCAGCCCCTACCTATTCTAGAATGGAAATGAGAAACCATATTGATGGATTTTATCACAGGATTACCTAAAACAATGAAAAAAAATGATGCCATCACAGTAGTTGTGGACAATTTGAGAATGGATACTCACTTTATTCTTGTAAATTCCACTTCCAAGGAAACAAATATTTCCCATATATTCATGAAAGAAATATTTAGGCTACATGTGATTCCTAAGTAAATCATATCTGATAGAGATGCAAAATTCACCTCAGAATTTTGGTAATCTTTGTTTACTGGATGTGGAGAAAAAATGTTCTTTAGTACAACCTATCACCTTCAAACTGATGGGAAAATAAAGACGGTAAACCAAGTATTGAAGGATATGATAAGGATGCATGTTATGCATCATCCTAAGTAGTGAGAAGAATACCTACCCATGGTAGAAATTGTCTACAACAATGGCTACCAAGAATCCTTGAAAATGGGTCCTTTTGAGGCTCTTTATGGTAGAAAATACAATATCCCAATCAGCTCGGATAAACCAGTGGAAAAAATTACACTTGGGTCAGATATGTTAAGGGAGTTATAACAACAAGTAACTAAAATAAAGAAAATATAAAGGTGGACCAGGATAGGAAGAAGAGCTATTCAAAAAACAAAATGAGTCACACATAGTTCAAAGTAGGAGATCATATGTGTCTCTGAATTAAACCCAGAAGAAGTTCCTTGAGAATGGGAACAGGTGCCAAGATGGCACCCCAATTTTGTGGAAATTTTGAAATTCAAGACACAGTGGGACGTATAACATATACATTAGATTTACCTCCCATAATGAAAGAACATAATGTTTTCGATGTTTCTTTGTTAAAGAAATATATACATGATTATTCTCACATAATTGACCTGTATGTGATATAGGTGGAGACAAAAGGACAGTTCTTGCCAAAACCACAATGTATCCTAAATAAGAGAGAGACCCTCTCAGGAACATAACCTTTGCACATGTCAATGTGCAATGGAACAACTTTGGTCCCGTTGAAGCTACATGGGAAATGGAGAATTCCATAAAATAGGCATACCCTTTTTTGTTCATTGTTATATATAGAGTTTTTGCAACTGATAAAACACCAAGGGTGATGTTACTTTAAGGGGGAGATTGTACCATCAAGAATATTCTTTCATGACCCATAAGGTATTAGGGAAGACTACAAAAAAATAAGAGGGGTACATATAGAAAGGGCGGAAGATTGGGAAAATTGGCCTGCACACTAGAGACAGGGAGATTTCTTGTTCGGGTAACAAGGAAGAGAATAATTAGTAGACACTCCCTGAAAACGATTGCAGAAGTCCTCTCATGGAATTGTACCCTAGATCAAGGGTGGTTGGATGTAGTACAGTTTAGTGAAGTCTTTCCTATGGTTGGGTGGAGAGTGGCTCACCCTTCAGTAGTATCCATTGTATCTCAAAAATTGTAGATAAGAAATCTATTATGTTTCTGTGTATTGATTTGAATGCATGAATGGTTGAATGGGAAGTATGACGATTTTGAATATGAATGTCTGTCCTATAAACTTGATGGTGAAACTCTAGAGATGGTCTTGTGTTTACATAAATTATACATCTCTATAGGAAGTATTTTGTTTTTTAATTTTGGCAGTCTCTCTTTTCTTTGTGAAATAACCGCAAGTATATGTCTACGAAAAGATGATGATATCGGTAAATGTGGAAAGGATATGAACTCATACAATTGTTTGAGTAGGTAAATAACTAGAATCTCCAAAATAACTCAAGTAGAGAGACACCCTTCCTACTATATGTACTATTGTATCCTTCTCATTAGAACGTATATATATTTTGGTGTGTATACATGTAGATCTCGGTGTTTGAACACCTGAAACCAATAAGTATTTGAAAATGGGGTGATATAAAGGGACCCTAGGAAATACATGGAGTTTCATTGAAAATCACAAGTACCCTTGAGACTCAGTAATACTTGTAAAGGAATCAGAGAAAGACTTGCATGAAAGTGGCTAAGTTCTAATTCAACTGTCAAGCCATTGGAAAAACCCTAATTCACTTCGGAGGATCATGGACATTGATTTGGTATGACTATTAAACCTAGGCCCTCTATTATATCAAGGGGAGATATGATCTTGACCGTCGATATGATGGAATGGTGAGATCCTGAAACTCCATCGAAGTTGTATATGAAGCCCATGGAGTATTCACTCTGAAATCAATGAGATTCACTGATCTATTGGAGGATTTAGTGTAATACTATGGATCGTTAGATCCATCATGGTGGATGCAGTCAGATTCCCATGATTGTAATGACCTTGGATGTCGAAGTGGAGGAATTCTGAAAAGGGGAATCTGAGGGATGATCTAGGTTGTCCATTAAGGAAAATCCCACAATAAACCTCCTTCATAGATCATTGTGTGTCTCTTTTAAATGAGACTAAGAAATGAGAATATGTCATATTGACATGTAATGATAACAAGGACGGCCAGGGTGACCAGAGGATAACACATGTCTCACCAATGTTTCTTTGGGGTGACAAGTGTCTCCCAAGGAATGGCCCAAGGCCATGATTTGTAAAATAAAATGGGGATAAGATACCTTATGAAATATCCCCAAGTATTTACCGTTATATCTCTGAGATGAAATCCCAATCGTTGATATACCGGGATTGAGGAGCTCTGAGAGGAATATATGATCGTTGATGCATCGAGAGAGTAGGATATCTAAGAGGATAGTTGGGCTGACAATTGTGAAACATTATTCGGAGTTGAATTGATCGGAGACACTCTGATAGGGAAGCTCCAAGATGCAACCTAAACCTTCAATCTACCAAGGTCTGAGGGATCTCGCAAATGATTTGGACTATTAATATTTATTTGAATATTCAATAAGATGATGTGGATGGTTCCATGTTTCATGATGCAGGTGATTCCATGTGTGAAGAACAAAAGGTCCCACATGTTATAGCGATCAGGCACCTATAGGTGAGCTTCTATGGGAAGTGTGAATGGCACATATGAGGTGGTAATGGTGCTATGTGTCATGCAGAGATGATTTCACATGTCAAGAGGATTTCACACCTATAGGTGAAAATCGAAGAAGATCGGGGCCACTTTCTAGAGTTCAAAGACTGGAAAGGTAGTATATCAACCAAGAAGAACGATGACAATGAAGTAATCACTGGAAACTAAGGGAGTCAGGGCTAATGGAAATCATTGATCGACATAGGGACATGGTGAAACCTCCACCATTGATGTCAAGGGTCACATCCATGAGATGTGGAGACCCTTGTGATCCAGACGTCAATCTTCACACCAAAGGATATCGTCGATGTTCTATGAAATCTCCCCAAGGCTAACTCAAAATATAGAAAACTAGAAGGAGGCCCTAAGGTACATACAATAAATTTAATGAAAGTCTTAGAAGTGGTTGAGTTGATAGAAGAATCCCATAATGATTCAATACATTCTGAAGATAACAAACAGGAAGAACAAGCAAATTCCATTGAGAAAGTGAGTTCAGTTACTAGTAAGACAAGTTTTAAAGACTCTACGTCTAAAAAAGAAGTCAATGGATTATCCCTCTATGCTAATGATGGAGGTTCAAGGTTGATTACAAGGAACTAGAGAAAGACACTTATCTTGAAGATGGATGTCATGATGGATGAAAAAAATAGCTTGCCTAAACCTCATAATAAAACAAACATTATTTTGTAATATGAAGAACTGAGAGATGATCCTCTAAATATTCTCTTCTGACCCTCATTTCTCGAAATTATAGAGGGTAGGCTAGGGTAGAAGTAGAATATATGTGTCTAAGTATTGTTTAAATACAAAATAAGTCTCCTTAGCAAGATTGAAGTTTCTGAGCTTTAAAAAGGTCAAGAGTATTGGTTAAAAGAAAGAGGAAGAAAGCAAAATATTAGAGTGGACATATGTTTTCAAGATTGACTTTGGCACATAGATATATTGCATATTTAAGGGCGGCTCTAATTGTTCTAGTGACAGGTTGGAAAGTTTGATTAAGACCCTTTTTAGTAAGCATGTGCTAAAGGATAAAGGTACAATAGTTCAATATTGTCTTTGAAGATGGAAGAGGTTTGAAGACACGTTTATGAACAACTTGATGAACAAATTGAAGGACACATGTTGTACCATTATATGATTGATCTAAAGAGAAGTTTTATGACCGTTGAAGGGAATCTTTCGACTGTTGAAGGAGATTGTTGAAGTTATTATTGGAAGAATCTTATTGTAGATTCATTGAAGTGTAAATTGTAGAGCATGAAGAGGAGTGTTTGTTGTTTCATAAAAATATAGAAAAGAAGGTCTCAAATTGTTAAGAACCAAAGAAATGAATACAAAATCACAACAATAGATATAACAGAACAATATGAAAAATCTCTTTTATTACTATCAAACCCTCAGGGTAGGAAAACACCATACAATGGATCCTATTATGGAAGGGATCCTCTCGTGTTCACTTGCCTCTTCGAGGGGGATTCCTCCTATTGAGCTACCTCTCCAAATAAAATAATTATTTTCATGTCCCATTACATTGCTTGAACCCCTTTATATAGTGCTACCATCACCTAAGAAAATTCTAAAGGAGGAATCTTAAAGAAGTATAACCTTCTAATAATTCCTCTTACATTTATTATATCTAACTACCCATTTATTATACCTAAATACCATAGTGGGCCTTATTTATGAATATAATGGACCTAATCTACCTTACATTGAATGGCCTACACTATTATCACTATGGGCCCTCTGGGCCCCCCCACTACCTCTATAGCTACCTAATATTCCATCCCCCTTATGAAATCATTTTCCTCAACACTTGATGTACAACCATATACCATGGTCCCATGGATAAGTGTGGACCATAGTGATGAAGTAGACTAGAGAACGAGGGTTCCATTAAGAAATGGAAGCCACCATGATGAAGTAGTCCAACTATCATTGTAAACTAGGGTCCCATGTCCAATTTCTCATGTGAATGCCACATAGAAGGTACCGACACCCCATATCCAACTGAAAATGATGCTCGTAATATTGACACCTATCATGTGGATCCAAATAAGAATATCCATCCACATAGTGGGAAAGGGTCAATGATGAATATGGAAGGAACAATATTGTTGTAGAATATGCAGGTTGGACACTGGTAATCATAACTAGCTACTGATGTGTCAAATTGATGTTATCTACAAAAGGTGGAGTCAAGTCATCAAATAAAAGATGGAAGTGGTTCTCATCCCATAAATGACAACTATCTATATACCAATCATCACAATCGGCCTCAAAATCATACCAAACATATATTTCTTGATTATATTTATCCCTGATGTCTACCATAAGAAATCTCTCTTGAATTTTATCCAATGAATCTTGAATACAACGAAAACTATCATTGAGGCCATCTACAAGGTCATGCAATCTATCATGCACTCTGCCATACAATGTGTCAAACAATTGGGCTTTGAATTCTTTAGTCATATGTAGAATTTATTTTAGGGTTTGAGAGGAAATAGTTATATGAGAACTGTATGAAAAGTTATGAACTCTACAGTTTCATGGACATCATGAAAAAAACCAAAAAATAGAGCAAGGGATCAAAAATAAATTACTGCAGAAAATCACAGTTTTTTTTCCGGAAAAACCCTGAAAAACTGTTGAATTTAAAATGCTCATAACTTTACCTCCCAGACTATGTTTCGACTAATTTGTATTTTGAAGTTGGGTATTTTTCTGAGAGGAATTCAAATACCCAATTTTTTTATCCAAATTATTCTTCTAAAAAATTGTCAAATCTGAACATGAAGTGGATCACCCTCTTTTTCTTCCTTGGAAAAAAATTGCAAAAAGAGGAAACAATTCTCCCCTTCTTTGGCCAAGGAAAGTGCTCTAATGCCACTTGTTAAGAACAAAATACCTAAATACAAAATAACCACAATAGATATAGAAGAACAATATGAAAAATCTCTTTGATTACTGTCAAACCCATGAGGTAGGGCAACACCATACAATGGATCCTATTATGGAAGGGATCCTCTCATGTTCACTTGCCTCTTTGAGGGGGAAACCTCCTAATGAGATTAAACTCCAAATACAATACTTCTCTTCATGTATCATTACATTGCTTGAACCTCTTTATATAGTACTACCATCACCTAATAACATTCCAGAGGAGGAATCTTCTAGAAGTAGGACCTTATAAGATGTCCTCTTACATTTATTATATCTAACTACCTATTCATTATATCTAACTACCATAGTGGGTATTATTTAATAATATAGTGGACCTAGTCCACCTTACATTGAATGGCTTCCACTATTATCACTATGGGCCCTCTGGTCCCCCCCACTACCTCTCTAGCTACCTAACACAAATCATAAGAAAAGGGACAAGCTTCATAGGAAAATGAACTAGTAAAGGCAAGTTAGCAAGAGAAAAATAAAGACTCTTGTCTAGAATGTTTTTGGGGCATATTTGTACCATTTTGTAGAATAGTGTTGTAGATAAAATTTTATGGCATCTCTGCCACTGATCTCAAAAAGGGTTATGGCACATATTTCAAGAACGGTGTTGTAGGCTTGAATAAAATTCATTTTGGAAAAATCCTAGAGTGGTTTGATAGTTGAGTTGAAGGACATTGGTTAGTGGATATTTTGAATGATGGAAGGAGTATTGAAATTATGTAGTGGTTGATTTAAGAAAAGGATCCCTTCTTTATGTATTAATGGTGATCTAACACTCTTCCATTCAGTTGAAAATATGGTACTATATTAAGCAAACCTTAGAAGTGTGAAGGCCAAATCCAAGTGAAGAATATTGAAGCGAATGTATAATTAAGAGAACTCTCATTTGTCATCCAATCAAGTAATGAAAAATAATATTTGTAGCAATGTATATCATTGATGATTTTATGATATGTTTAACAAGTTTATAAACCAGATCCAAATGACTTAAGATTCACTAGTAGAGGAAGTTGCAGAAATTTAGAGGAACATTAAAGAACTTCTTGTCCTAGTTGTCAAAGGGGAAATAATGTCTAGTAAAAGAGATGACTCAAAATAGAAGAATATTGACATATAGATCCATCAAAATCATAGGGGAAGATCATTGAAAGGGGGTGTGACACAATAAGAAGTAAAATGTAAACAATGATAAAGAATTCATAGAAAACTAACCCTTTTCCATTGATGTCAAAGGGGGAGAGAAAAAATGGAAGTTTTTTCATGAATGAAAAAGGGGACGACTTTACAATCATTGAAGACTAGTGAATAGATTGAAATAAGGTATATGCCATGAACATGTTGATGATATCCTTGAGAGCACAAGTCAGAAAATGTTGGTAAGACAACATAATGTTTGATGAAGTAATACAAGGATAAGCCAAACAATATTGGATGAAAAATCATGAAGAATGCTAAGAAAAGCATTGAAGTATTCTTGAAGCATTGTGACATTGGAACATATAATAAATGAAGTTGTCCCTCCTCCTTGTAGCATTCCCCTACAAGTCTTATTCCTTGAATAAAATCGAAAAGAGAAAGAGAGGAAGACAATAAAAGTGAGAAAAAGAAAGAGAAGGAAAATGAGGAAAAGAAAGATGGGAAGAAGGAAGAAAGGAAAGGTGAGAAGGTGGGTAAACATGTTGAAGCAAAGAATAAGGATGGCATAAGGGATGAGAGAAAAGAGTAATATTCTAAGGATGTGTTTGAGACTAAAGGGAAATATTCTAAAGGAAAATGGGATAAGGAAAATATTGATGGAGCACCACCGTATCCAAGATTTTTTTCCTTACAACAAAATGAAGTAAGGACTCTAATATTAGTTCTATGAAATTATCTCTTTATGGGATTCTATATTACCATAAAGAGGATTGAGAATAAGTTGCATTTCAACTCTCTCTGTTCATTGATTTTTTTCAATAAATTCTTCAACATCAAATGGGAAGTTATATTATGGCATCTCTAGAGGCATTGTGGGAAATAGTAGTTAAGAGTAAAAAAATAGAAAGTTGAAAGAGGTCATGTTAGCATAAAAAAAGAGAAAGAAGAGAGTGAAGGGAAATCAACGTAAAATCATTCAAATCTTTCTGATAAGAAAATATCCAATGGGAACACAAAAGGTGACAATGTTATTTCCAAACATGAAAACAATGAGAAGGATGAGGATCGAAAGAGTGATATCGGCCCATTAATGGTAAAAAAAACAAGTGTAAATTCGACCCTAATTCAATTTAGTTCATCCCTAGTTAGTGGTGAAATCACAATAAAATATGTGTATAAATACACTAAGGCATGCCCTCATTAGATGTACATTTTTGAGCGAGAATGCTAAGGGAAATTTTAGTATGTTTAGGAGAAGAATAATAACGGCTAGAGAAGGAGAAGAGGACAAGTCTAAGGCAACAAACCTAACATCATATATGTGAGGAAGAAAAAAGGACTTAGGAGTAGAAATGATGGCTACAGAACAAGGATGATCAAGGAGCCATACCATTCCTATCTAAGTACATTTTTGGTATTGTTTATAATATTTGGATAAACCATATTTGGATTGGGTATTATGATCCGATCTAGACTTGTTTGAGAAGTATTTTGTCTCAATTCTTGTACTAGTTGTGGATTATTTAAAGGCCTAAGAATTTCAGTCTTAGGATTGAAAATACGCTTAGCATATACACAATTGTGACAACTATTTTAGAGATTGGGTTTAAAGGAAGATTTAAGAATGTCCAAGAAATGAGAAGGAATTTATTGCAAGATAATTTTGAAGAGCTAAAATGGACATGTTAAGAATTGATCGTAACGGCTGATTAAGAACTTGAAATAGGAAACCATTGACTGTATAATTTTTTTTGATAAGCTTATCTTAGGACTATACATAATATGCTAAGAGGAAGAACCAATAGACCATCATTTGAGGGTCTCTTTGATGAACTATTATAAACATTTGATGAAAAACAAGTGTTTTGAAAAGTACATATGACTATCATAAACTATGCAAAAGAATCATATTTTCTTAATACTATGTACAAACACGATGAGATGGACTATAAAGTGTTCTGGAACAAGTGCCAAGGGAAGCTTTGGACCTTTGAAGGGAAATCTCAGAGCAGACTTGGAGAGCCTAGAACTAAAGAGAAAAACATAGAATATCCTTGTTAAAGTAATAGCTTATCTAGAATACCTATGGGAAACCTAATATGTTTTGATTAATTGGGTTGGTTGTCATGGATTTCAACCCTTGAAGAAAGTTTGATAGCGAATTATGGTTGAACAAATTTTTTGAAATGGAACCAATTTTGTTTGATGGATAATGGTATGAGTTTTGATATATTTGTAGGTAAGACTATTCTATATGGATAATACATGGCATGCCATTTCTAGTGGTATGTGGAACGTCACATAACTCCTCACTGTTAGAGAGTTATGGCCATGTGAAGTTAGAGAACCCTCATGAGTCATCTAGACGCCCCAAAAGGTCAATGTAGTCAAAGAGGTTGCAAAGAAGAAATTATTTAAATAATAAAGTGAAGTGATAAGTGTACTATAAGTCAAAGTGGATACATAATAAATTATATAAATAATAAAGTTAATGGATAAATTACTAAATGGACAAGTGGTTAGAAGTGGGTTATCCCTAAAATAAGGAGTGGTTTAAGAGATTTTAGAAGGTAAATAATAAAGTGAAGTGATGAGTGTACTATAAGTCAAAGTGGATACAAAAGAGATGATTTAAATAGTAAATTTAATGGAGAAATTACTAATTGAACAAGTTGTTAGAAGTGGATTAACCCTAAAATAAGGAAAGTGGGTTAAGATGGTTAGAAGGTAACCCCTTGAAGAAGTTACATAAAAGTATAAATAAGAGGAAAGTATCTCTCATTAAAATCACACTTGAATAAAATTGAATATCTATTTTTGTGAAAGGTTATTTCGGTAGGTATTATTGATAGAGAAAAGTGCGGCAGAAAAAGTGTGGCAGAAAATGTGACGTAGGAAAAGTGCGGCAGGAAAAGTGAGGAAGAAAAAGTGTGGTAGGAAAAATGCAGCAGGAAAAGTGTGGAATGAATACTGCGGTAGAAAAAGTGCAGCAAGAAAATTGTGGAAGAAAAAGTGTGGCAACAAAATCGTAGCAGAAAAAGTGCGGTAGAAAAATCGCGGCAACAAAACCGCTGTAGCAGAATGCTACAAGAAGAAAAAATGTATGGTTCTCATATGTATAGTGTTGAATTTATGAATCAAGTTGATGGTTTTCCTTGTAAATATGTTGGATACCCTCTTGGGAGTTTATGGCTTGTTGTAGAGTTGATTTGAGGCAGATCTACTGAAGTCTAATTCTGGTTCATGTTTGAGGGTTAGAAGTGGATTAGCCCTAAAATAAGGAAAGTGGGTTAAGATGGTTAGAAGGTAACCCCTTGAGGAAGTTACATAAAAGTATAAATAAGAGGCAAGGGTCTCTCATTAAAATGACACTTTAATATCATTGAAGATCTTGTTGGACACACCTACCACACTTAGAGGGGGGGATGAATGAGTGTGGGGATCTTTTTCCCAAAACTTCCCTCTTACACAAAAACTACTTAGTTATCATTCAACATTTGTTCATTACTCATTGTTGTCATTTATAATCAGTTATATATGAATACATATTAGCAAAATATATCAACAACATATCATCAACAAATTATCTCCACAAGGAACACAAAGAACAGAAGATATATGTACAATTTTTCTTTTTATTATGGACTTCAATCAGGGGGTTTTTCAGTAACAACATAAATAAGTGCATCAACCATACACCAACCTGTGCCAAACAACCTGTAATCAACCTGTACCATAAACAAGTGCATCCAACCATGTACCAAGCATATACCAATAATGTGTCAACTACTCATAAACAATGATTGATCAATATGTACCAACATCATCAACTATACACCTCATGTATGTGCCAACTCATCAACTGCTTGCCTCAACCATGACTAGTTTTGGATTAGTCAACAACCCCAAATTGAAATAATCATAACTTTGTACTTGTACTAAATAAAGATAAAAAATGGATACACAATGTTCTTTAGCATTTTTTATGCAATTCCTCCAGGTGGCACTACTTGGAACCTCTCATAAAAAGAATTATAGAAAAAATGACATACCTTGCTGAATTATGGCTTATTCTAGAGAGAGACCTTGTAGAACATTCCTAGAATAAAATATTCATTGAATTGATCTGAAACTATTGAAAAAAATACTACCGACTATACCCTAACCAACACATTTAGTCTCACTTAATTTGGATCTATTATGAATAAGTTATGACGGTTTTACCCAAAACACTTGTTTTTGACAGGTTTTAGGACTAGCCACAAACCCTATTTTCCATGGAGTGTAACTCCCAAAATACAATGACCCACAAGACAATTTTTTTACCACAGATACTTGGTTATGTTTTCTCAATGTCATAGAAATTTCATGGTCTGAATCATTATAGAAAAAAAATTATAGCGAAAATGGTGAGATGACCTGTAAATAACATACCTTAGAAAGCATCATCAAAAGAATTTATCCTCCCTTCAATTCTGGCCCTCTTTTCTTCACCTTCCTTCTGAAATTTGGCCTGGATATCCTTGGTTACCTTA
Organism: Picea glauca; assembly: GCA_000966675.3. Taxonomy (NCBI): domain Eukaryota; kingdom Viridiplantae; phylum Streptophyta; class Pinopsida; order Pinales; family Pinaceae; genus Picea; species Picea glauca. The sequence continues at coordinate 396,393 of JZKD02S1751422.1, forward strand.
GTCACCTATAGATATTCATTATTATCAAGTGTTCCACACCAAAAATGCTCAAGAATCTCTCACAAGAATCTCTCCATCAATACTCCAAAAGATATTCTCACAAGAAGCTCTCCATTGATCCACAAAAAAGATGATCTACAAGAGACCATTGTTATCTTATTTATACTTTCATCCTATAGGTTACTTAACCAATTTTTAGGTCACTTAGCCCATTTCTATGTCACTTAACCTATTTTCCTTATTTTAGGGTTAATCACTTTCTATAAATAGAAAATTTTCCAATATTTTATCATTTAAATATTCCTTCTTGATTTTCTCATCTTACTTTATCATTTCTTGATTTTTTCACTTCTCTTTATTATTTAAATAATCCACCT
>JZKD02S1751422.1:402666-434178 GCA_000966675.3 Picea glauca
ATTTAAATATCCCTTCTTGATTTTGTCACCTTACTTTATCATTTATTGATTTTGTCACTTCTCTTTATTATTTAAATAATCCACCTTGACTTTGTCACTTTACTTTATCATTTAAGTAATGATTTCTTCTTTTAGGTCACTTTGACTTCTTTGACTTTTGGGGCTTCAAGCCTTCATGTGGGGGTCCTTCATCTTCGTAAGGACATAACTCTCAAACCATGAGGAGTTATGTGACATTCCACATACCATTGGAAATGGCATGACAAGCACTATCCATCTAGGATAGTTTCACCAACAATTTCCTTGATCTTCATCTCATTGTTCCATTTACAAGCATGGGTCCTCCAACCATTCTGATAGGATAACTCAATTTGTAAAGTGTCTTCCCATGAGGTATTTCACCATAAGGGGACCACTTTGGAGTTCATCCATTTTTTCACCTTATCAATCATGATAAGAAAATAATGAGAGCAAGGGTCCTCCAACCATTCTTCTAGGACAACTAAATCCACAAAGCATCTTCCTGTGAGGGATTTCACCATAATTGGACCACTTTGGAGTTCATCCATTTGTGCATCTTATCAATCATGATAAAGAAATAATGATTCATCTATACATTTTTCCAATAATGCATCATGTACCGATGAAACTACAACGATCCATCTTCATCATGTATCAATGAAAACTCATTGATCCATCTTCATCATATCAATGAAAACTCATTGATCCATCTTCATATATGCATTCTCATGAAGGAAAATACATATTATATTACATAAATCATCAATCAATCAATCCTTTGACATCAATCAATCACTTGACATGAATCAATGACATCAATCAATCAAACCATTGGCATGAATGACAACATGATCCAACAGATCTATTTTTTGGAAAGGTTATTTGGGCATGTATTATTGATAGAGAAAAGTGTGGCAGAAAAAGTGTCATGGGAAATGTATTGTCAGAAAAGTGAAGAAAAAAAAGTGCGCTAGGAAAACTGTGACAAAAAAATTGCGGCAGGAAAATTGTGGCAGAAAAAGTGCGGCAGAAAAACCGCAGCAGAAAAAGTGCGGTAGAAAAAGTGTGGCAGAAAAATAACGGCAGTGGATTCACGGTAGAAAAACCATTGCAACAGAATGCTACAAGAAAAAACAAGGTATGGTTCTCATATACATAGTGTTGAATTTATGAATCAAGTTGATGGTTTTCCTTCTAAATGTGTTGGATACCCTCTTGGGAGTTTATGGCTTATTGTACAGTTGATCTGAGGCAGATCTACTGAAGTCTAATTTTGGTTCATGTTTGAGGGATTTTGGTTGAGGTATGTTGCTGAAGTTATTGGTACAGATAAAGGTTGTATAACAGTGAGGTTCTAGCACATGGTTTGAGGTACATACTTGTGGTATAGTGTTTGAAGTATATGTTATCAAATAAGATTTGGATGATGAAATTGATGAGGGATTTTTCTTGAGGTATATGTTGGGTACATGGTTGAAACAAGTAGTTGATGAGTTGGCACATACATGAGGTGTATAGTTGATGATGTTAGTACATATTGATGAGTCATAGTTAATGTGTATTTTATGCATGATTGGTACATATTTGGTGCATCATTGATGCACTCATTGATGGTACAGGTCGAGGTACAGTTTGGTGCATGGTTGATGCACTTGTTTATGGTATATGTGGATTACAGGTTGATTGGTACATGTTTACAACAATATATCTCACAGTGGTAGTGTGAAAGTGGTTCCATCATTCTATTTCTACGTGAAGGTGGTTGGACGGGGCAAGGACGTGTGGTTGTAGCCACCTTCCGATTTTAGCCAAAGAACATAGGGGGTTGTAGTAAGAGAATTGGGGAGTTGGAGCTTCCCTCAGGTTGTATCCTGAGAAACTAGGGGGTTGGGTCCTCCTTCTAGTTGCAGCTAGAAAATAAAGGAAGTTGGCGCTTCCAATGAATGTAATTCTTAAATACATATAATAAAAAACATTTTGTGGTTTTCTCCTGCTTTGGGTTTCCACGTAAAAAAATTGTGTACTATGTATGTGTGTGATTGCTCATTTGTTCATTTTTTATTTACTCTGCAACTATTGTATGATAATGCTACATTTATATAACACTTGCATTTTATGGTGAAAAATGATTAAATTTCTATATTACTGATTCACCCCCCTCTCAATAATCCAACAATTGGTATCAGAGTTTGTTTCTTCAGGAAACAGTTTAACCAGTGGAAGGATATCATGGATTATTCTGAGGATGGAGTACCAATGTTTAATGGTCATAATGGTTTAAAGTATGAGATGTGGAGCACAAGGAAGAAATAATTTTTATAGGCACAGACACATTACATTTGGCTATCCGTTTTTATAGGATATGATAGTTCAAAAAGGGAAAAGACTGCAGCCAAGAATGAATTGAAGAAGAATAACAAAATAGAAATGAATTTCAACTAGGAAGGATTACCTAATTCGGTAAGAGAAAAGGTTGGAAAATGTTCATCAGCCAAACAACTTTGGGATAAGTTACATGACATATATTCTTCACCCAACGTAGATTCATAAAATGCCAAAGAAGATGCAAATACAGATGAAGAAGAATTATGTTCAACATGTCAAACAGATTCAAAATATGAAGAGTACATAATCACCACAGATATGTTTTTTTTTCTTTAATTATGAAAAACACGGACATTTTGAAATAGAATGCCATGAAGGAAATGAGACAGAAAAACTAATTGAAAAGGAAGACAATTGTGAAGAATAATTGATTAGTGATTTAAATGAACTAAGAGAAAAAAACAAGTCACTCAAGAAAGAATTGATGAAACAAAAGAGAAGTATTCACACTTTTGAAGAATCCCAAAAAGTCATTGAGAAATTAAGAACTCGGCTAGAAGAAGCCAGAAAGATCGAAGAAAATATTGAATATCAAAAGAAGTATTTGGAAGCCAACACAGAAGCACAAAAGGAAGAAGCAGAAATGAGAGAGAAGATATTGACAGATCATCTTTAGGAAAGAACTAACGATCTAAACCATCTTGAGGTAGAGTTTGGTCAAGAAGAGAAAGGACTTGAAGAAGAAATAATCACATTAAAAATTCACCTTGAAGAAGCGAAAAGAACAGAAGAAGTCATGAACTCTCAGATAATGAAGAAATAAGAAGAGGTTGATAATATTGAAGAAGAAGTTGTCACATTGAGAAGTAAAATCGTCAATCTCAACCAGAATATTCAAGAGACAGAAACATCCACATCGGTTATAGAGAATGAAGATAAGAACTATGGGTTGCTAGAAAAGAAGAATGAAGAAAATAGAAAGAGTTATGAAAAAGTGAACAAAGGAAGGAATCATGGTCAACCAGAATCTAAGAAAGATATTAACAATACATCTTTAAGAAGACCATCCATTTTCAAGTCACACTGGAGCTTCAATCATTATCATGATCAGCAAAGGAAAAAAATAAGAAGGAAAACGCCACAAAGAAGATCATTCACTCCTAGTTATGCAAACTTATTTCATGGTCATTTTTTTTATTGTACTAACTTTGGACATAAGGTTCCAGATTACAGGGATTATAAAATAAATGTTCAAGAAAGAAATTCCTATGTGGCCCCACGTAACATTGAATGTTACAAATGTCATAACTATGGACACGTAGCTAGTGGGTGTAGAAGCATGCTCGATACTTCCATGAAAGAGAACACTCATATCATATGTAATAAAGTATGGATAAGAGAGAATGAAGAACATGTTAACAAAGACCAGGTCCTAGAGATCACAAGATTGGCAATAAAACGAGATGAAGAAAATTCTACAGAGAAAAAGAAAGAAGTCAGAAACATAAAGGTTTGGAAAACAACTGAAATAAAAGAAGGACAGGTAAATAAGGAACAAGTTCAAGAGATTGTACTTTCAGTGATTGTAGTGAAAGATGAATCCATGGACAGAAAGAAAGAAGTTATATCTCAGAGAGATGATGAATACACATTAGAGTATGAATTATTTTGAGCAATCTGGCTTAGAGACTCCCAAGTAACATGGATATTAGACAGGGGGAATCTATGCGATAGTTGTGATAGACCAAAGAACCATACTTCAAGCAACTTGTAGAGTTTGAATAGACATATCGAGAGAAGTATGTTAGCAAAAGTACCATTAGTTGTAGTAGTTAATACTTCATGATAGTACAATGATAAATTGGTCAACATTATGGACAATGTGCAGTAGAGTATTGGACAATATGGACAGAGATGGATTCATAACATTACTTAGCAGTTTTGGATAGATATATGATAGTGGATGAGAGGATGGATTCATAGACTGGTTCAGAGAGTGGTTCAAAGACAAAGGAAAATTATCATAATAGATTATAATTACACAGGAAATGGCTCGAACAATGGTAATGAATTCAAAACTGACATATATGTTTTTGGACACATGCAGTGCATACAACAATTCACATTCAAAATAGAGTAATCCTTAGAAACAACAATGAAAAAATTTCCAACAAATGTGAAGAAATTCAAAGTATTTGGAAGTAAATACTACATCAAAAGAGAAGATGGAAGAATGGGAAAGTTTGACTCTCGTGTGCACAAAGGAGTACTTGTTGGTTACTCAAGTACAATGAAATCATACAAGTGTTACAATCTAAGGTTGAACAAAGTTGTGGAAAACATCAATGTAACAATTGATGAAATAGGTGGAAAAGAATTAAAGGAAGAAGAAAACGAATCAATGAAACAACTTTACGAAGACGAAGGATAATATGAAGAAGAAGTCTACATAGAACAACCAGAAGGATTTCACTTGTCAAAGAACACATATTGTATGTGAAGATTGAAGAAGGACATGTATGGTCTAAAACATGCTCCTAGAGCATGGTACTCTAGATTGGATAAATATTTATACAAGGCAGGGTTCAGAAAAAAAAAGTGTAGACAACAACCTCTACATCAAGGTAACTCAATATAGTATTTTATTAATTGGATTTTATGTTGCTGATATTATTTTTGGAAGCAATGATAATAGGTTAAGACATAAATATGCAAAGGAAATGAAGTTACTTAAAGAACTATCCTTCTTTCTGGGTCTTCATATACGTCAAAACAACCAAAGCATTTTTATTTCTCAAACCAAGTATATAAGAGAAAGGATAAAAAGGTTTGGAATGGAAGATTGCAAATCAGTTACCACTCCTATGCAAACCAGTTGCAAGTTCAACAAAGATGATGATTCAAAGTCTATAGACGAGAGTAATACAAGTCAATGATTGATAGATTAATATATGTGATATCATCCATACTAGATGTCATGCAGGCAGTTGGACATGTGTCACGATTTCAAGCAGCACCAAAGGAATCACATGTCTTAGCAGTGAATAGGATTTTCAGATATCTCAAAGGAACATAAGAGTTTGTATTATGGTGTCCAAAAGGAAAGGCTCTATCACTTATTACCTACAAAGATAAATATTAGGCATGTTGCATTGATGAGCAACGAAGAACCAGTGGAGCCACATTCTACTTGGGTGATTGTTTAGTATCTTGGCTATGCAAGAAACAATCATCAACATCTTTATCTACAATAGAAGCAAAGTATATTGCAACAACATGATATTTTACACATGTTCTATGGATGAAACAAACTCTAAAAGATATATAGGTCGAGTATGATGATCCCATTCAAATCTATTGTTATAATAAAAGTGCCATCAGTATCTCAAGGAACCCTGTGATGCACTCCAAGATGAAGAAAATTTCAATCAAGTATCACTTTCTATGGGAATGGATTGCCGAGAAGAACATTAGAGTTGAATATGTGGGCACAAAATAACAAGTGTTAGATATCTTTACAAAACCTCTTCCATGAGAAGCATTTGAGTATCTTTGCTAGAGACTTGGAGTGATTTCTACTCTAAAATGAATGATTTTGAATTCTTACTTATATGTCTTAGATTTACACAACAAAGCACCATAAAGAGGATAGTTCAGGTTGGGAGATCGTTTCGGGAAGATTTCAGTTAGGGGGAGTATCCCCAAGGATATTTCAGTGAGTGGGAGCATCCCTGGATGGAAGTATACCTTTTCCATTGATAAAAAAACGAGGGAGAGATTTATCAGATGCAGAGAACATTGGCACGGTTCGAGGGAGAGTGATGGTCACAGGGAGAGAATGAGTGATATGACTTCATTATTGCATCAGAGTGTTTCCGTCAATGCCAAAGGGTGAGATTTTTTATTAATTTGGTTGGTTTTCGTTGATGTCAACCCTTGAAGAAAGTATGGTAGTAAATTATGGTAGAACAAAGGCTTAAGAAATGGAATCAAGTTTTTTTGATGGATAATGGTATGAGTTTTGATATGTTTTGAAGTAATACTATTCTAGATAGAAAATACATGTCATTCCACTTCCGGTGGTATGTGGAACGTCACATAACTCCTCACGGTTAGAGAGTTATGGCCATGTGAAGTTGGAGAACCCTCATGAGTCATCTAGAAGCCCCAAAAGGTCAAAGTAGTCAAAGTGGTTGCAATCCAGAAATCATTTAAATAAGAAAGTGAAGAGATGATTGTATTATAAGTCAAAGTCGATACAAAAGAAATTATTTAAATAATAGATTTAGTGGAGAAATTACTAAGTGGACAAGTGGTTAGAAGTGGGTTTGCCCTAAAATAATAAAATTTGTTTAAGAGATTTTATAAGGTAAATAATAAAGTGAAGTCATAAGTGTACTATAAGACAAAGTGGATAAAAAAGAGATTATTTAGATAATAAATTTAATGGAAAAATTACTAAGTGAACAAGTGGTTAGAAGTGGGTTAGCCCTAAAATAAGGAAAGTGGCTTAATATGGTTAGAAGGTAACCTCTTGAGGAAGCTACATAAAAGTATAAATAAGAGGCAAGGGTCTCTAATTAAAACCAAACTTGAATATCATTTAATATCTATTTTTTTGAAAGGTTATTTGGGAAAGTATTATTGATAGAGAAACTTGTGGTAGGAAAAGTGCAGTAGGAAAAGTACGACAAGAAAAGTGTGGTAGAAAAAGTGCGGCTGAAAAAGTGAGGTAGGAAAACTACGACAGAAAAAGTGCGGTAGAAAAAGTGTGGTCGGAAAAGTGCGGCAGAAAAAGTGTGGTAGGAAAGTTGTGGAAGAAAAAGTGTGGCAGGAAAAGTGCGGCAGAAAAAGTGGAGTAGAAAAATCACAGCAGGAAAAGTGCGGTAGAAAAATTGCAATAGAAAAAGTGCAGCAAAAAACATGTGGCAGAAAAATCATGGTAGTGGATTCCCAGCAGCAAAACTGTGATAGCAGAATGCAACAAGAAGGAAAAAGGTATGGTTCTCATATGTGTAGTGTTGAATTTCTAAATCAAGTTGAGGGTTTTCCTTGGAAATATGTTGGATTCTCTCTTGGGAGTTTATGGCTTGCTGTAGAGTTGATATGAGGGAGATCTACTAAAGTCTAATTTTGGTTCATGTTTGAGGGATTTTGGTTGAGGTATCTTGTTGAAGTTATTGGTATAGATGGAGGTTGTAACGTCCCCGTCCACTAGACAGGTTGGGAAACACCACAATGGAAACATATTTATTCTATGACACCATTTTTGTAACCTTCCGGGCCTTAAACCAATAGGCCAGGCGACATCACCTCAGAAACAAACATGCTCAACCATGCACACACACACACACACACACACACACACACACACACACACATATATATGTCTATATTTATAATGCAATTTTAACTAGATATTAACATTCTATACATACACATATTCTTGTAGAAGCTACAATAATACATACCTATATTTAACGGATACTTTACATTCTACTATCACACAACTTAATGTAGAAATAACAGTAAAAGCATACATGCAATAATCATTGACAAAAACATAGATATAACAACATATACAAATACATTGTATGTAAATGAACAAAGAAATGTGTACTTATCTTTTAATTGAGGACCACCAACTTTATGGAGACCTTCAACAAACCTCCCATCCTTAGACCACATTGTCCATCACTCTCAGCAGTGGGTCACGCTCAAGTTGGGACTAAACTCCATTGGGCAAGGGATTCCTAGGCTGGGCAAGGACAACAGGGAAGTCACACAGAACAATAGGAAGGATTTTCTGACGGGAGCCACTTACGCCCACATCCCACAGACCCTTATTCCCCACACATGCCTATCCCACCCCAGGAGTGTACACCTTCACTATCACAAGTTCATCGGCTGCTACACCTCCCTTTCCTTGGACATTAGCAATAGGCTAGACCAAAAGTCTCAGAATAATGTATCTCTTATGGGACTCCCTCTAGGAGAAATCACTTCCCCAAAAAACTCTCCCACCTGGGGAGAGTTTCTCACAGGCCTGACAACCTGTTTCTTCATTTTATCTCTTAAGTCAAATAGACATGGGTGATGTCAACAATAGAATTCCTCTAACGCGCAAGTGATGGTAACAACTGAAAACAGGTAAGGACATAGAATATGGAAGCAATCCAAGCTCAGCCAAGGAACTATGTTGGAAGAAACAACCAACCTCTAAGACACAACACAAGCTAAGAAAAATACGGGTGCGCCAGGATTCCCAGGAAATACATAGGACAACTCAAGTATAATTTCAAGTTCTGGTCTCTTTCTATCTTAGTACGTGCTTCAGTGGGGAGTATGGATGACTTCCAGGGTGGATACCCTCGCGAAAGTGCAAAAAGAATGGTAAAGTAACCCCCAACGAGATGACTGTCCCACCTAAAACTGCATGCACCCAGGTTGACACATGTCTTCTTGAAGATGCATAAGCTCCACTTAACACTTGTTCCCTTTCTCTAGGAATTTAGGACAACATAGTTATGCCAAAACTTAGCCTCTAGGAAATAATAATATAATATTATTCCATTAGAGTTAAGCCCTCTAGTTTATCCCATATCCCTAAATACTTAGCCCCTTCCCTATCTAGTGGATCTTAGTCGCCCATAACATTTTCTTTGTGGAGGGTCTACATTCAACGATGTAATTTTTATTAATGATGCGAGTATTTATATATAAAAAATCAAGCTCATTAGCCCTACAATTTGGGCTTTACGGCCTAATAAACACATAATTATTCCATATTATAAACACTTAGCTCACCATCCTATAAACATTAGGGATGATTTTAGGGGCTAAATTTCGCTCATGGGCTAATTTTCCATGGTTTTTCTAAAAACGAGATTCGCTTTTTTAAAAATGATTCGCCCAAATTCTATAGGATAAAATTATTTTACCTTAAAAATCACCAAAATTTTATAAAAAATATATAAAATCCTTATAAATTTGAATGTTTTTACAAAAATATTGCCAATCATTTATAGTTGGCATATGAAGGATTAGTAATATTCGCCAAGGTTTCTAGATTTTAAAATAAATTTCCATCCTTAAAATCATCCCTGCTCGACCTACTCTACAAAAGATTTTGTCTCGAAGTTTGAGAGGATCTCCTTGTACCCTGTCATGTGCTTTGATGCACCACTGTCTACTACCCAAGTTTTCAGCCCCATGGAAACTGAACTGGATAAGGCAGAAACCAAATAATATTATTTCCTATTTTCTTTCTCATTAGAAGGACTTTTCTGATTTCTTTTGGATTCATCATCCTCAACAGTTGAGGCATGATGTTTCCCTTTCCTAGGATATTTCTTTCTAAACCAACAATCTTTAGAAAAATGACCCAACTTATTACAACTAAAGCATTTAATATTATATGTATCAATATTCTTACCTTTGAATGTACCTTTTGTGTTTGGATTCCACTGAGAGCATTTCTGGAAAGTGCCTTTCTTCTTTCCCTTGAATCTTGATGCTAAAGTTGAGTGATCCTCTTTCGTTGGCTCTCTCCTGGTAGTTGTGCGACTCTCCTCTTAGAGGCAATCATGCCATAACCTCTCAAACATGGGATGAATCTCTCTCCCATTTACCATGGATGGTTTTAGGGGCTAAATTTCTCTCACGAGCTAATTTTCCATGCTTTTTCTAAAAACGAGATTCGCTATTTTAAAAACGATTTGCCCAAATTCTATAGGATAAAATTATTTTACCTTTAAAATCACCAAAAGTTTATAAAAACTATATAAAATCCTTAGAAATTTGAATATTTTTACAAAAATATCGCCAAACATTTATAGTTGGCATCTGAAGGATTAGTAAGATTCGCCAAGGTTGCTACATTTTAAAATAAATTATCGTCCTTAAAATCATCCCTAATAAACATAATTACAATTTAGCATGGGCTCAACCTTGGGGTGTTACAATCCCCTCCCCTTATTTTTTCATTGTCCTCAGTGCGATGTATTTACACAACAACAACAAGATTTCCAAAATCTTCAAAACTATGTGGGTAATCTTCCTACATAGCATCTAAATGCTCCCATGTTGCTTCCTTGGGACTGTACCAGGTCCACTAAGCCTTTACAATATTTATCAATCGATTATGGAGTTGCTTGCTCTTCCAGTCCAGTATGCACACAGAATGCACTTGTAAAGCGTCTTCTTGCTCCACCTAAATCACATTCCAATTAATCACATGATTAGCATTAGGTATATACTTCTTGAGCAATAATAAATGAAGTACATTATGAACAATCATATATGTAGGAAATGCAATCATATAAGCTGTTGGTCCAATCATTTCTAGTATTTCAAATGGTCCACAAAATATGGTTGCCAACTTGGAACAACTTCCCAGCTTCAGGGAACTTTTGTTGGCTTTAACCTTTAAGAAAACATGATCACCCATTTTAAGCTCTCCGTGGTTTCTGCCATTTTCTACATAGATTTTCTGTCTATCTTGGGTAGCCTTCAAATTATGTTTAATCTTCAACATTTTCTCTTCCATTTTCTTGAGCAGCTCTTCCCCAATCACTGCTCTATCAACTGGGTTGTCACAACTTACTAGGGTGTTGCACTTTCTTCCATAAAGTGATTCAAACAGGCTCATCTTTAGTGATTCTTGATACCCATTGTTGTAGGAAAATTCTACCAAGTGTAGATAATATTCCCATTTACATGGTTTGTCCATCACATACGTCTTTATCATATCCTCTATCAGTTGGTTCACCCTTTTTGTTTTCCCATCCAACTCAGGATGATAGGCTATGCTGAAGTTCAGGTTTGTTTTGAACCCCTTGAATAATCCTTTCCAAAACTTCAAGGTAAAATTCAAGTCTTTGTCATACATAATTGTCTTGGGAAGGCCACAGAAGCATGCTATTTCCCTCATATAAATATCAACAACATTATTTGCCTTGTGAGTAGTCTTCAATGGAATAAAATGGGTGGAATTCCTGATATTATCTACTACCACCATGATGAAATCATGTTGCTTGCTTCTTCTAGGCAATCCTCTGATGAAATCCATTGTCATAAATTCCCACTTCCACTCAGGGATGGTTAATGGCTGTAGCAACCCAACTAGGTGTCTATGCTCAACTTTGACCCTTTGAAACTCCATACATCTGGAAATGTACTATTCAACTTCTTTCTTCATGCTTGGCCAATAATATTGGCTTTTGACTGCTGAAACTAATTTGTGATATCTTGGGTGTCTAACATAAGGAACATTATGCATTTCTTTCAAAATCGCACTCCTCACTTCAGGAGAATTGGGTACATAAACTTCATTTATGTACAAGAAAATTCCATTGATTCCCAATTTATAATCTTTAGCTTTTTGTTGCATTTTACCTTCCTCCAATTTAGTTGCCAATTCCATGTACTGCAAATCAACTTTTGTAGCTTCAGAAATCATGCCTTTAAGATTCGTCTGATACCTGCTAATAGTTGTAGAATGTAGTTCATGCACTCTCCTACTTAAAGAATTAGCCACTTTGTTCCCCTTTCCTTTGATGTGCTTGATATCAAATTCATATTCACAAAGGAATTCCAACCATGTTCTCTGCCTAGCATTCAAGGTAGGCTAATTAAACAAATATTTCAAATCATTATGGTCTGTCCTCAGCTCAAACCTCTTTCTTATGAGGTAGTGTCTCCATTTCTTTAGAGCATGTACAATGGCTTCCAACTCCAAATCGTGAGTGGCGTAGAGCCTTTCATGCTCTTTCAATTTTCTAGAATCGAAACATATCACAAATCCTTTATGACTATGGAATCCCCCTGGTACTTCATTTCATGCATTTGTGCAAACCACAAAATCTTCATCTGGATATGAAATATTTATAATTGGAGAACTGGTTAAAAACTGCTTCAATTGTTGGAAGCTCATTTGAGATTCTTCTGTCCATTGAAACATTTTCCCCTTCCTTTGCAAGGAAGTGATGGGGTGGGCTATTCTTGAAAATCCTGCAATGAACCTTCTGTAGTAGCCATCTAGACCGATGAAGGATTCAACTTCTGTCACATTCTTAGGTGATGTCCATCCTTTTATGGACTCAATCTTTACAAGTATACTTCTATCCCTTCTTGAGATATGATATGCCTCAAATAGTGAATTTTGTTTTGATAAAATGAGCACTTTTTCAATTTGTCATATAATTGATGCTCTCTTAGCACTTGCAACACCATCCTCAAATGATGTTCATGTTCTTCTTCTGAATTGGAATATACAAGGATGTCATCCAGAAAGACAATGACAAACTTGTCTAAATATTCCCCGAAAACACCATTCATTAAGCACATGAAAACAACTGTGGCATTTGATAACCCATATGGCACCACTATGAACTCATAATGGCCATACCTTGTTCTGAAGGAGGTCTTGCTGATGTATTCCTCTTTAATCCTAACCTAATGATATCCTAACCTGAGATCAATCTTTGAAAATACCCTAACATCCTTCAACTAATCGAAGAGATCATCAATCCTTGGTAGAGGATGCTTGTTCTTTATAGTCACTTTGTTCAACTATCTAAACTCGACGCACAATATTAATGTTCCATATTTCTTCTTCATGAACAAGACTAGGGCACCCCAAGATGACACACTTGGGCATATATACCCCTTCTTCAGAATCCCTTGAAGATTCATTTACAGTTCCTTCAGTTCTGGTGTACTCATTCTGTAAGGATTCTTTGAAAATGGAGCTGCTCCAGGCATTAAATTTATAGAGAAATCAATATCCCTCTTTGGAGGTAGTCCTGGTACCTCCTTGAACACATCTTCAAAATATTCTAGGACTGCATGATCCTTCATATTTGGCACCTTATCCTTAGATTCTTCCTCTGTATGGGATGAAAATATTTGACAGCCCTTCCTGTAACACTTCCTCAACTGCATTGCCAATATTTCTATGACAACAACGTCCCTAGGAATTCCTTCAACTATTCTTCGATTTCCTTCCTCATCCAAGCAAGTGAATGCCTTGTTTTGGAAGTCTAATATGGTATGATGTTGGTCCAACCAATCCATACCAATTAGTCAATCATATGATCCTAAAGGCAAGATGTTCAAATCTTCCTTGGTACTCATTCCATTCATGCCCACTGGACATGATTTAACCAACTCAATAAATTTCCTCTTGGCTCTTGTAGCCATCTACACCAACCAAGATTCCCCATGCTTACTTCTTGGAAATTGAAATATTTCTACTACCTTAGTATCTACATAGCTATGAATAGCCAGTGAATCAATTAAAATAGTAAGGGCGTGGTTATCAAACATATCTTCGACTTCAATCATGTGTGATTGAAACTCAACTTGCTTGTTGTTGAGGGCTGCATAGATCCTTTGTACTCTTATGCCCATGTACTCGACCGTTTTTTCTTTCTGAACATTGTGAACATCTCTCAATTTGTCATTTATGTGAGGAAAATATCTATACCTATGATCTCCTTTAAAACCCCAACATTCCATAGGTGTTTTCCTTGGCCTTTTCCCACCTACTTCAGCCATCCCGAGCTCTCTCAAAACTGGTTTTCCTTGAGGAATATTCTTGAAAAATGGTGGATTGTTTCCCTTCTACCTCTTCTCCCTCTTAAACTTATTCTTGTCCTCCCAAGCCTTCTGGAAAATAATTTTCCCTTTTTTTTTATGAAATAAGCATTTTTCTCTCCTTATGGTTTCTTCCATAGTTTTAGGATCATCATATTGGATTTTATCACTAATAAAATATGGTAGCCCACTCAAATACCTTTGAATATTAATTGTCTCGTCCTTGATGAAGGGGACATACCTCAAAAACTCCAAGAATCTTCTTTCATACTCATCAATGGACATACTTCCCAGCTTGAGTTCAAATAACTCTTTAATTTTCTTTTCATAATACCTCTTAGTTAAGTACTTCTTTTAAAAATGTCTCTTGAATTCCCTCCATGTAAGATCTTCTCTCTAACGTGATGCACTTGCACAAGATGATCCCACCATATGGATGCATTTCCTTTAAGATGGTATATGGAAATTCTTCCCTCTGTATGAGAAGAATAATTCTGCACTTGGAATATTTCCTCATGCCCAAAAACCATGCCTCAACATATTCATATTTATTGTGCTCTCTGTCAAAAGTAGGAGGCTTGATTTTATTCATTTCACCATTTCATTCATGTACTTCAGATCTCCTATGCTTTCTGGTAGGAGATGTACTTGAATTGTTGTGTGGCCTCCTCTTGAAATGCCTTCAGAAGTGCTACTGATGTCTGCTACCACTTCTTCCTCTTCTTTCCTCATCATGGACCCCATGATTCTTTGATTTGTTGGATCCACTCTCCTTATCCAATTTATTTTCAATTATTTCTAGGATTCACATCAAATTCATATTGAAGCCTCCTCATTGGTCCTTGGCTCTCATAATCCTTTTGTTATCTTCCTGGTGCATTTGGACATATTTTTGCAAATTCTTGATGATTTTCATCATGCTCACTTCTTTGTATATTTCTTCTCCATACTCATTGGATTTTTTCCTTCAATTCCCAAACGAACATCCCTTCCTCTAACTTCATCCTCCGAACTGTAAGCATCATGTGCCTCCTCCATTTATCTGTACTATGAGACAATGCGTTTCGGCTCTGTCAATTTTTAACTCTGCAAAAATGTGTAGTCAATGGAATTTTTGGCAGGCTATCAGTCTTTAATAATTTTCCAGAGTATCTTAAGAAATATGATTCAACAAAAAGAATATCAGACTCCATTTTTGGTGGGTCTATATTGATCAAGAATCCCCACGATTCTATCTCTAAGCCTTGTTCTGTTATGCAATAATTCAACATTTGACGCTAGCCCCTTTTATTCATTCCTTAAATCGTAAGTGACCATGAATGGGACCAAGTGCGAAACCAACAGGCGCTTACTCTGTGCTTCAGAGTTTCGGGGTTTGGGTGTTTCCAAATCCTTCAATGCCAAAAACCTCTGGAGTGACAACTCTCTATAGTTCCATATCTTCTCATGCGCGTCCACGACTATCAACGGTTATGATGACTCTGGTGCTTTGGCCTTCGGAAGTTCTCAACCCACACGACCCCACTTTCCCCGAAGTGGCTATCCTCCACAGGTTCTTAACTCACTAACATGTGGAACAAATCCCATGTGTCTACATCATCCTTGGTGACATCACCAAGCCACATCACTTTGGGACCTCAGGACTTCAGAATATTTTACACATGCATTCCTCAAATCTCTCGAAATCTGAATTTTTGACCTAATTTACCTTCTAGGGTCCACATGGTACAACTGTCAACAATTAAGGTGGCGGCACATGGCCCCATGTGTCAAATTTCTTTTGTTCTAACAGGGTCATCAAAGTTCCATTCTAATTGACATGTGGTAGGACTAAGGAATTCCACGTCACCCTAGGTGACATCATCATGTTGCATCACTTCGGGACTTCCATCTTTGGTGCTTCGGAAGGATTCATCTTAGAACACCTCGTTTCTCTAGAAGTGTCAAGATCTCGAATACGTTGATCCTCTAGTGCGCCTTACCCCTTGCTCTTTGCTTGATCTACGACTCTGATCTGACTTCGACCAATCCAACAATCAATCATTTTTCCTCAGATCTATGGTGTAGATCCTCTTTGAAACTTTGGAACTTCAGGCTTCAACCTATTTTTCTTATAACACATAAAAAAAATTGAAGTCGCAAAGTCCAATACGAGTTTTAATTTCTTGCACCTTATCTAGATCCGATGATTGTGAAGGGTCTGCCTTCTCCCGAACATATCCTACAGCCCAAATTTCAAACTTCGCATTCCAACACAACGTTTTTTGCAATTTCTTTCTCTGTTTCCATTCCATAAACGATTATACCTCCCAAGATTCATAACATAGCCAAGGTATTATCTTGGCACCTAGGGATGCTCTGAACTTCGAATTTTGTCCCTTTCAACAACAGTTCACTCTGAAATCTTTGTCTCGTTAACCAATAACATGGCCCATCCAGGCTTAGGTTGAAACCTTGGCTCTGATACCAATTTTTAACATCCCCATCCACCTGAGAGGCCGATAAATGCCAAATTAGAAACATCTTTCTTCTGTGACACCATTTTTGTGACCTTCCTGCCCTTAAACCAACATGTCAGGTGACATCACCTCGGAAAATAACATGCTCGAGCATGCACATATATATATGTCTATATTTCTAATGTAATTTTAACTAGACATTAACATCCTGTACATACACATATTCTTATGGAAGAGACAATAACACATACCAATATTTAACAAATGATTTACGTTTTTTTGTACACAACTTAATGCAGAAATAGAAGTAAAAGAATACATGCAGTAATCACAAACAAAACCTTAGATATAACAACATATACAATTGCACACAATGTAAATGAACATAGAAATGGTTATTTATATTTTAATTGAGGATCACCATTTGCGTGGATACCTTCCATGAACCTCCTAGCTTTAGACCACGCTGCTCATCATGCTCAACAGTGGATCACCCTTGGGCTAGGAATAAACTCCACCAGGAAAGGGATTCCTAGGCTGAGAAAGGACAATAGGGAAGTCTCATAGAACAATAGGAAGGATTTTCTCCCAGGATCCACTTACACCCACATCCCATAGACCCTCATTCCCCACACATGCCTATCCCACACCAGGAGTCTACACCTTCACTATCATAATTCCATCGGATGCTACACCTCCCTTTCCTTGGGATTCAACAATAGGATGGACCATAATTCTTAGAAAATTGTAGTTGTTATGGGACTCCCTCTAGGAGAACTCACTTCCCCAACAAACTCTCTCACCTAGGGAGAGTTGCTCACAGTCCTGAAAACCTGCTTCTTCAATTCAAATCTTAATTCAAACGAACATGGGCGATGTCAACAACAAAATTTGGCTAACACATAGGTGATGGTAACAAATGAAAATGGGTAAGGACATAGAATATGGCAGCAATCCAAGCTCATCTAAGGAACTGCTTCGGCATCAACAACCAACTGCTAAGACACAACACGGGCTAAGGAAAATATGGATGCGTTGAGCTTCCCAATAAATACACAGGACAACTCAAGTATAACTATAGGTTCCAGGATCTTTCTATTTTAGTACATGCTTCAATGGGGAGTATGGCTAACTTACAGGGTGGCTACCCTCATGAGAGTGCAGAAAGAATGGTGAAGGAACCCCCAATGAGCTAACTTTCCCACCTAAAAAATGCATGTGCCCAGGTTGACACATGTCTTCCTGAAGCTTCATGAGATTCACTTAACACTCATTCCCTTTCCCTGGGAACTTAGGAAAACATGGTTATGTCAAACCTTAGCCTCTAGGAAATAATAATATAATATTATTCCTTTAGATTTAATCCCTCTAGCTTAGCCACTATCCCTAGACATGTAGCCCCTTCCCTACCTAGTGGAGTTTAGTCCCCCATAACTCTTTCTTCATGGAGGATCTACACGCAACAATGCAATTTTTATTAATGATGTGAGTATTTAGATGTACAAAATCAGGCTCATTGGCCTTAGCATCTGGGCTCTCTGACCTAATAAACAGATAAGTCTTCCAACTTATAAACACTTGGCTCACTAGCCTATAAATATAATTACAATTTAGCAGGGGCTCGGCCTTGGGGTGTTACAAAGGTTGTATAATAGTGAGGCTCTAGCACATGGTTTGAGGTACAGACTTGTGGTATAGTATTTGAGGTATATGTTATCATATCAGATTTGGATGATGAAATTGATGAGGGATTTTGGTTGAGGTACATGTTGGGTACATGGTTGAGACAAGTAGTTGATGAGTTGGCACATACATGAGGTGTATAGTTGATGATGTTGGGACATATTGATGAGTCATAGTTTATGTGTATCTGATGCATGATTGGTACCTATTTGGTGCATGGTTGATGCACTCATTGATGGTATAGGTTGAGTTACAGGTTGGTGCATGGTTGATGCACTTGTTTATGGTACAGGTTGATTACAGGTTGACTAGTACAGGTTTACAACAATATATCTCATAGTGATAGTGTGGAAGTGGTTCCATCATTCTATTTCTACATCAAGGAGGTTGGATAGGGCAATGCCATGTGGTTTTAGCCACCTTCCAGTTATAGTCGGAGAACATAGGGAGTTGTATCCTCCTTCTGGTTGTAGCCAGAGAATTGGGGAGTTGGATCTTCCCTCAGTTGTATCCTAAGAAACTAGGGGGTTGTAGCCTACTTCCAGTTGCAACTCGAAAACAAAGGAAGTTGGTGCTTCCAGTGAATGTAATTCTTAAATACATATAAGAAAAATAAATCCATGATTTTCTCCTACTTTGGGTTTCCATGTAAAACACTATTGTACTGTGTATGTGTGTGATTTCTTATTTATTCATTGTTTATTTACTCTGCAACTATTGGACGATAATGTTACATTGATATAAAACTTGCATTTTATGGTGAAAAAGGATTAAATTGATCTATTATCGATTCATCCCCTTCTCAATAATCCAACAATATGCTTGTTGTGTGTTGGTTAAATTGGAGAAAACTTGGTTTGAATATAGAGAAAACTTTTGGGCATATTTGAATCAGCTTAAGGAGAAGGTATATGACTTGATTCGTGGAAGAAGATTTGAAGAAGTCTAGAGGTATATTTCAAGAAACCTTGGAGTATACCTTTGAATGTGAGTTGGAGATCAGTGAGGGTTGTTGTCCTCTCTACAAGTTGGTTACTGTTTCCTAGGGAGTGGATGCTTCCTTCCAGTCAGAGATAGTAAATCCAAGGGTTTGTATCCTCCTTCTAAGAGATTCTAGATAATCGAATAAGTAGGTTCTTCCTTCCAGTCGGAGCTAGTAAAGTTAATGAGTTGGTGCTTCATTCCAGTCGGAGCTAGTAAAGCGAGGGATTTGGTGCTTCCTTCCAATTAGAGTTGGTAAATCCAGAGAGTTGGTGCTTCCTTCTAGTCAGAGATGGTAAATCCAGGGAGTTGCAACTTCCTTTGAGTGGGTTCTCATAAATTGAATGTAATCTTTGTTTGATATAAGAAAAACATTCTATGGTTTTCTCTCGCTTGGTTTTCCATGTAAAAATATCTTGTGCACTCTGTATGGTTTTATGTAATGATAAATAGGATTGTTCATGGTTAATGTTTACATGATGTGATTAAGGTTAAAAAATATATAACCCCATATCGCACATGTGAAAATGTATACATAGTAAAATATATATATTTTTTAATTCATATACACACCAATGGTGATGGTGGCTCCACCTAGGTGGAAGGACAACCCCTCACTTCTTTTACAATGAATAATAGGTGAAGATTCAACTAAGGAGGTGGGTGAAAAGAAAAAGAAGGAACCCCATCATTGGGTGGCTCACTGGTGATGGTGGACAATATTATACAGTCTAAATGGTGAAGCACCCACTACTCCTAGCATTTGTGAGGTAGCTATTTTTTTGAGTAATGGTGCCAAAGGGAAGTCACACCCCTCATTTTGACTTTTGGGTTTTTTTGTGGGCTTTAAAATTAGAGAAGGAGAGGGGAGGTCACAAGTTCATCCCCCTCCCCCTCTATTTGATAACCCCTATATTATATATATAATATAACCCCATCTCATGCATGTGAAAATGTATACATAGTAAAATATATATTTTTTTTAATTCATATACACACCAATGGTGATGTTGGCTCCACCTAGGTGGAAGGACAACCCCTCACTTGTTTTACAATGAAGAATAGGTGAATATTTAGCTAAGGAGGTGGGTGAGAAGAACAAGAAGGAACCCCATCATTGGGTGGCTCACTGGTGATGGTGGACGATATTATATAGTCTAAATGGTGAAGCACCCACTACTCCTAACATTTGTGAGGTAGCTATTTTTTTTAGTAATGGTGCCAAAGGGAAGTCACACCCCTCATTTTGACTTTTGGGTTTTTTTGTGGGCTTTTACATTAGAGAAGGAGAGGGGAGGTCACAAGTTCATCCCCCTTCCCCTCTATTTGATAACCCCTATATTATATATATAATATAACCCCATCTCATGCATGTGAAAATGTATACATAGTAAAAGATATATATTTTTTAATTCATATACACACAAATGGTGATGGTGGATCCACCTAGGTGGAAGGACAACCCCTCACTTCTTTTACAATGAAGAATAGGTGAAGATTTAGATAAGGAGGTGGGTGAGTAGAACAAAAAGGAACCCCATCATTGGGTATCTCACTAGTGATGGTGGACGATATTATACAGTCTAAATGGTGAAGCGCCCACTACTCCTAGCATTTGTGAGGTAGATATTTTTTTGAGTAATGATGCCAAAGGGAAGTCATACCCCTCATTTTGACTTTTGGGTTTTTTTGTGGGATTTGACATTAGAGAAGGAGAGGGGAGGTCGCAAGTTCATCCCCCTCCCCCTCTATTTTATAATTTGAAAATTTTGAATGGAGAATGGGGAAATGGAGAAGTTTAGGTTTTAGAACCCCCCGACCTTAAAATTTGTGCCTACAAACCTACAAAAACCCAACAACCCGGAAGTTTAAAGAGGGTCTGGGGCTTGGACTTGCTTCCCAAGAGGGGTTGAAATCCCCTTGCAATTTTTTTCCTAGAAAAATAGTCCAATGAACTAATAATGAACCATACACTAAAAAAACAATTTCACACTTAAATTCATACTAAAATTTAACAAAACCATCACAACATTTTCATAGATAGCTTCATCTAACTTTTTAACCTGTGCATCATAATCATTATTTGAAACTTGGTGAATAGGAAACCACATAAGTTTTCTAATCATTATGGGGTACCTACTATATATTTCTGATGTCCCCTTAAAGTCTATGGTGAATCCTTTCCTTATTGTTTGGATTTTAATCAATGTTGGAACTAGAGCCCCATCCTTCCCCTATGGACTAGCAAGAGGAGGAAGGAAAGGGCAAAGATGATTTTTTGTATTTTCTTTAATTTTTGTTTTTTTCTCATTTCCTAATTTTGCATGAGAGGACACATGGCATGCCCATGCACTCGTCTTTTTTTTTTTTAATTTAACTTTAGTTTTTTCTCAAAATTTGTGCAAAGTCAACCCTTTGACTTTGAGTTAAGGATACCAAGAATGAGGCTGAATGAGATGGAGTCATAATGTGTCATGGGACACACCAATGGAAATAATTTGATGAACTCATTGAGAATATGCAACGGATACAATGATATTGTGTGACCTAGGCCTTCAATTTTGTCTTGGAATATCTTTTCTCTAAACCATGATTTGTGAGTGGGGCCCACAAAATGTCCAAACTTATGAAATTTTTCATGTTGTCATACAACATCTAATTAGGGTAAAAAAAGTATCATCAGAAAGGTCTCTATGATTATTTTGATGAAATGGGCATGAAACTATGAGATGAGGCTATTAAGTGCTTCTTTGACTAGCTTGAACTTCTTCCATGAAAGATGGTTAAACCAACCCGGCTCAACTAGTTCATAGATTTATGAAAACTCTAATTGGGTCACACAATGTTGAAATGATGTAAATGATGCATCATTAGAAAGGTATATGAGTCCACTATAGCATAGAATTTCTGATTTTCTTATTTTGAGCCTATCAATAGAAATTTTTAAACCCTAAACCATCATCATGAAACTAACCTCTAAAAAATAGTATTGAAATTGCTAAGGTTCGTTCTCAACAACTAGGTGTCGAAACTAGGCATATGATATATCATTAGAAAGGTATCACACTTCCCTAAATAAAAAATAGTCCTTTTTTTTCTTTTGATTAAAATTTCAAAACAAATGAGGATAAGGAATTCACATCTATGAAATTTGGTCATTTAGGAGGTGTGTAATTCATGCCCTTTGTAGACTAGTCATATGAAGTCAAAATAAAGAAAATTATTTCTTGTTGGAAATATTCTCTTGATCCATATAGGGTAAAACAATTGGATTTTTATTCAAACGAATAGAAACCATTTTATGTTCTATGAAAAATTGTGTTCATATGGGACTCACTAAGTGACTAGCGAAAGGGGCCAATATTGAAACTTTTGCAAATTGAGTCCTAAACTCATGAAGTATGAACATGAAATCCTTGACATAGGTAATTATGATATGGGATGGTGACATAAATAAAAAATGATCTCAAGATGCGTCACATAGTGGAAAAATGATATGATTCTGAAAGAATCCGAATAGTTATGGATTGGCCCCACTCGGGTGCCGACAAGATGTTGTTGGACATAATGATATTGATGATTATTATGAATATTATCAATAGGTTATAGTAGGATATGGAACATTGTAAATTTGAAGTCCATTTATCACTTCTAACCCTTTGATTGATAATTGAGTCATTGACCCAATTAAAATTTGAACCATGTAACTAACTTAAACTGAGAGCATGTGACTTAAAATCAATGGCTTCTTCTAGTGTCTAATAAGTCACTATGTGCTTATATTGACCTCTGAAAGTAACATATTGATACTCTTTAATGGGAAAGGTCCATAGTAATTATGACTCCTACCATTTTCTTTGAATGGAATAAGATCTTGATAGGATACTTAAAGGAAACCTCCTACTAGCTCGAGAATATAAAAAATGAGAAAAATCATGTTGAGCCCAAACTTGCACATTTTTGGGTCAACAATGACCCCTGTATTTCCCAACACCCTTTGACCCAAAACCGTGCTCCAACTATCTCTATATTTGATTTAATATTTGCATAAATTGAGTATATATTTAATTTTTCCTTTCCTAAGTTCTCAACATTCTTTCATTATTTTTTGAACAACTCAGAAATTCAATTTCTAATATTCTCATGTTTTCCACTAGATCTAGAGGCTCATTTGGTTCCATGAGTCCATTAGTTTCTCTCTCTTCATTTCCTTTATTTATATGTATTCCTTTAACCTCTTCCTTATGGTTCAAAAGGTCTTGTCTCTCTTCCTTATTCTTTCTTCAAGAGCTTAATTTTTGTTCTAGCTTCTCATCGTTTTTGTTATTACATTGTATTTGCAAAAATTCCTACAAAAATTATCTCGAATATTTTTATGCAAAAGTGGTTATACAAGATATCTTTTAAATACATTTTGTTTGAATTTTTTTAATTGTAAATTTTCATCACTCAACAAATTTCATTCTAATGGCTAGGTTCAAAGGATTTTCCCATATGAAAGCATCAATCTCCTTCAAAATTCATCTCTACCATCTAGACTTGTTAAAAAATATGGCCATGAGCCTCTTTCAAAATATACATATGGTCAAAAGATAAAGATTGAATGCAACAACTTGGTTTTAATTCCTAGATTATAAATGTGTATGTAATTTTTGAAAAGATTAAGCAGACAAAAAATTGATGCAACACTCTACACTATTGATGTGTATTCTATTAATATGAACATGTACAGTCACACAATATGTTTACAAGATGCTACAGAGTTACCAACTCCTGTAATGACAAACTAACTAATTAACTAGTTCATGATGTAATTAGGAATTTTCCTTAACAATCCCTCTCAATTACATCTCATAAAAACTATCATCACCAAATTCCAATGAAATAGACTTCATACTCCCCCTTAAAGAAAACTTAGTCTTAACCAACTCTTAGATTAATATCTCACATTTTCCCTATTAATCGAAGATTCAAATTTTGCGATACAATCATCAAGTTAGCATATGAGTAGACACCCTCATATCTACTGAAGTGGAATTAATACCACATTGGTCTACCAAAGTGGACTTAATACCACATTCCTATACTAGCCAGTGCCTCAAGCTGCTAGAAACCAGGGATAGTTTTGATGTATCATGATGAGCGCTTCATGCTGTTGAAAACCAATGATACATGCTACATGATCACATACTGAACTATGTAGGCCTAATTCAATCAGGGCTTACTGAACATGGGGAACAAATATTTCCTATAGCAAATCTCACAACTTCTTACAAATGGGACCAAAACTTAGACCAAAAAAACTTACTGGAGTGTCTATTGGGTTGTCGGGTACAGCCAGACATGCACCCCTCAAATTACAACAATTCATTTCTTATGTATTTGTTGATGAATGAAAAAAGAAAAAAATTAACAAAAAAATAGTTGTATTTTGTTGCATGTCTCTGCCCATCTTTCTTCTTTGCGAATTTCTTCTTCGTGGATTTTTGGTTTCCTTTCTTTCTTGAGGTCAGGTTTTTCTACATGCAGTTTTTACTACTCAATAATGCGGAAACGTTGTCCATAAAAGGGCTCAGCATCAACAATTCTTTCTCTTCAACAATAGAGGAGACAATAATGATTTTTTCTCTTCAACAATATAATAGGCAATAATCTTGTATTGCAACTTCTTCTCCCTGGAAGCCTCTATTTTATTTCTTGTAGACTATTTGCTCCATGATGACTCTTCTTCATCTATCTACTTTATTGGCCCAGATGGAATATGATTCTTCGATTCAATGAACTTCTTATCTCTTTGAAATTGTCTTTATAAATGCCAAAATAAATCTCATCACCATGCTTCACATTTTTTTTTCCTTTTTTCTCTTGAATTTACCTTCGTCTTGGATTTCCATATTCTCTTGTCATTTGTTAGAGTTGTGAATTCTAACAAAATAACTATTTCAATATTGAGTTAGCTAGACTCAATCAGATTCAATACATTCTTCCAAGACACAAATATGTTCTCATATCACCAAAGATGAAAGTTATTTTCATCAACTTTAGCAACTTACACAAGCAACAACTCAATATAGTAAGCATTCTTTCAACAAACAAACTATTCCCAATCATTTTGAGAATTTCATCCAAATCCACTCCAACCATAACATTTACATGTGGCACTCCATATCTATCCACTCAATTCAATATCACATGAAATAGCCCATTCCATTATCAATGCCTTATCAATCTTGTTTCTTTTGGAAGTCTGGTGATGATCTTGCTTAATGACAAATCTTTTTTAATGACAAATCCTTTCTAGACTTTCTTTTTATATCATCTGCTCTAAAACATTAAATGAAAACACTCCTCTTTTATAATTCAAAACACTTTTTTGTTATTTCTTTATGATGGCCAAAAATTAAAATAAATCTCATGTCCTCTTTGGATTTACACATCATTTTAAAAATAAATAATAAAATACTTCTTTTCTCACTCATGTATGCCGAAAATATGTCCTGGCTTTACATAGCATTTTAAAATTTATAAAAAAATAATAATAAATACGTCTCTTTATATTGGTTCGCAGTTGAGCTTCTCCAACGCAATTGGATTCATGAGGAATCCCTGCAGCGCAAAGTTCCTTGCTTCCATACACTCCTTGCTTGGATTCCTAAAGATTCCCTACAATGTGAAGTTCCTTGCTTCCATACACTCGAACGTCTCACCTCTACTTCAGTCTTGAATGATCTTTGATCTCACAATTAGGAGCATTGCTTTCATGGTAACCTCAAATTTTACATACCCTGGATCTTGGGCCCTCCAGTGATGGAGCAAGACCCAGTTCCGCTTTGATACCATGACAAGATTAAGAAGAGACAAAATTAATGAAACACTCTACACTATTGATGTGTATTCTATTAATATGAACATGTATAGTTACACAATATGGTTACAAGACGTTACAGAGTTAGCAACTCTTGTAATGGTAAAATAACTAATTAACTACTTCAGGATGTAATTAGGTATTTTCCTTAACATGGCTATAACCCTAGACATATGTGGTCTATGAGGAAATATACCATTGAACTTTTGTTACCCAATAGGAAGTAATTATCCCTATGATATATATTGGTTATGTAAATGTATGTACGAAGCAATATAATATAAATATCATTAAAAGGTTGCAAGCAATAAAGGAGGAAGCTTAGTGGGTAATGAGGAAATAATAATCATTTATTTTGCAAAAAAAATTGTTTTATTTTTCCCATCCATTTATCCTAAGTTTTTGACCTTGGTCCTTTCTAATTAATTACTCACTAAACTTGAAATTAGTTGTTTGAAAAATGAGAGGTCTTCCTCAAAAGGCTTGTGGTTTATCAATTATTTTAGGCATTCAACTAGTTATCGACCATCCCTCTCCTACATAGAGTATGATTTCATAAAAAATATGACTAAGCTACCATTATTCACATGATGATCCTTCATGACCAATACTAGAAATTCCTTGTTAATCTACACTAGAGCACTATGAAGAAAGGGGGAAACCTAGGGAATGTTGAGTACAGAAGATCTCATTCCTTTTGTTGTGTAGAATGAAGGAGAAGAGATGTTGGTGGATTGTGATTGTTGTATAAAAATATGTGAAAAAAATTATCCCATTGAGTATGAATTCTTAGAATTAAGTTGAATGAGAAAAATAGAAATAATTGATTGCATTTCATTATTTTGGATGCATATCCTTGACTAATGGTTTTTTGTTATAATGAAGTACATTTGGTGGTTGGATGGAATGTTCTTAATTTGAAATTAGTTGGTAGAGAATATCTGTTGGAATAATGTAGAAATTAGTGTCTATGCAACTAAGTTGTTGTGAGTTGTTGTGTGCCTTTCCAATTTAGGGTTTGCTGGTGGTTTCAGATCCACCTTTGTAGGAAGCTGGTTCATGGTTGTTGTGAGAACCTTTGTGCTATATAAATGTAATGATTGGCTTCAATAATTAATCAAGTGAGCTCTGCTCACGTATTCAGTTTGGTTTTGCCTCTGTTGTTTAATTTGGTATCAGAGTTGAAGGAGAGATCTTGTCCTTCATTGTTGCCCATGTCTGATCGCTCTTCAGGAGGCGGATCACTGTCCCTGTGTGGGAGAGTTGTTGTGTGAGGAGAGGTGTGACCTACGTGAATCATTCCTCGATCTGTGTGTAGGTGCTCATTTGGTGAGATCGTTGAACGGATCGTGAAAGAATGGAGCACCTGCGAGAGAACACTGTTGAGATCTTTTGTTGTTGCAGAGAAGAAATGGATCTGTGTCCGGTTGGGAGAGCGCACAGTGCGTGGTGGAGCATTTGCTGTGAATGAGTGTTGAAGCATCCCGTGAAGCATCATCTAGAGTATTTACATGTTCTCTGTCGGCTGTGAGGAATTGGTGCACTGTGAGAAGAGTACACACTCAGAGAAAGAGCTACAAAAGCTGAGTACAATACATGAAGAATTTGTTTTTTCTCCTGAATACTTGCATTTCAGTCTGTGAGGAATCGAATACTGTGTGAGCATGACCATTTCCCATGGCAGCCACCTGTCGTTCCCATCGCTTGGATTGCACCTGTGTAGAGGAGAGTTGCTTTCTCAGTATTGGTGTGGAGAGGCTACGCAACGTACGTGGAGGATCATTGATGCTCCGATCTATTTGATGCCATTGAATTCCTTGGGAAGCAGCTCGAATAGACTCCCTCCTCTCACAATATACTCATCTTGGCCAACAAGTGTGGTCTTCTCTTTCTTGAAGACATTAGTTTGGAAATCGATACGTGAAGGCAATTTGAGCCATGCATTTGATTCATTAGAAATTCAAGGTGAGATGAAAGTGTTGCAGTCATAGCAGAAGCGTGGTGAACGAGGAAGCGACTGCATTGTTTTTGGCAGGAGAAATATTTGGTGGTGGCAGCAAAGGTAATTTCTGATTTGTTTTAAAGAATTTAAAATGGCAAATTATTTAATTGATTCATACATAAATGCATAAAAAAAATTAGATGGATCCAATTATATAAATTGGAAATTTAAGATACAAACAGTGTTGGAAGCATCTGGGGTTTGGCCTATTGTCTTGGGAGATGAGGCAAAGCCTGCTACTGCTTCCCAATATTGGGAGAAGAGAGAAAAAAAAGCCAAAGTTTTCCTCAGAATGTCTGTAAAAGACAACATAATTCTACATATAAGAGATTGCAAAACATCTAAGGAGACGTGGGACAACTTGAAAGGTTTGTACCAAATCGCTAATACAAACCGAGTTTTGTTTTTAAAAAGAAAATTGCTCTCAATCAAAATGGAGGAAAATGAAAATGTTACTAATTTCATTTCAAGAATCAAAGATTTAAAAGATAAACTGGGTGACATAGGAGAAAAGGTCTCACCCACTGATCTAGTAACTGTCACGTTAAATGGCATGCTAGAAGACTACCAAATGTTCATAACAAGTATTGCATCTCGAGAGAATGCTTCGACATTTGAAGAACTTGCATGTATTCTTCTACAAGAGGAGGAACATAGAAGCCATCTCACCAGAAAGCCTCCACATTCATATTTGACATTGATGGCAAAGGATAAAGGAAATCCTTGGGAACACAACAAAGGAAAGACTTGGGAACGCAACAAAGGAGGCAAACCTCAATATGCAAAAGAACATAAAGGTATGACATCTCCTCAGTCTCATACAAATCAGAGAAAGAGTGATTCATGTTATAATTGTGGAAAAGATGGACATCATGCTAAAGATTGTTGGTATAAGCATAAACATGAGAACAAATATAGAAATTTGAGGCATAATAGTAATTTTGCTGAAAGGGGTGATAATGGTAATGATGAATTCCACAAATTATTCATATCAGATGTTGCTTTGTCAGCTGAGACAGATGATGTGCATGCATGGTATGTAGATTCTGGTGCATCGATCCACATTTCTTGTAATAGAAACCGATTTGACAATTATTGTGAGACTAATGATGGTTCTAACATTTACCTTGGTGATGAACGGTGTAGTGTAACTTTTCACTACCGAGGTTTTCAAACCTCTCAGTTACCATTCTATACATGGATTTTTTTTTTTTTTTACATAATTCATACAGACATTATAAGCACATGAATTTAACACAATTAAACACACTTAAATATCAGAGTAAAATACATAAGTTACTGCTACAATTAAACAAGCCATAGCATTCCACAGTAATTCATTTACACAGCAGAAAACATGATACATAACAGCTCAGTCATGCAAAACATGATCAATCATAGTTCAAATACTTATCTTTATCAATAGTGGAATCCACCAACCAAATGCAGGCCTTCCACAAACCTCCCAGCCGTAGACCGCACTGCTCCTCAACTCAATAGTGGGTCACCCCC
Organism: Picea glauca; assembly: GCA_000966675.3. NCBI lineage: Eukaryota > Viridiplantae > Streptophyta > Pinopsida > Pinales > Pinaceae > Picea > Picea glauca. The sequence goes on from JZKD02S1751422.1 coordinate 432,113, forward strand.
GAGTTGGGACTGAGCTCCACCCCAGGGCAAGGAATCTAGACTCAGGCTAAGGTTACAGGGAATTCAGTCACACACAACCACCAGGAAGAATGCTCTCCAGGAATCTCCCACACTCACTGCCCACAAACCCTCTTTCCCCACATGCCTGTTCCACCCCAGGAGAGTGCACCTTCTCTGTCACCTAGATAGTCCTTCGGCTGCCAATCTCCCTTACCTTGGGTTACAGGAACAGACCGGACCAGAAGTCTCTAGGATCTGTGGCAGCTACAAGGTTCCTTCCAAGAGCTCTCTCCTTCCTCTGCGCACTCTCTCACTTGGAGGGAGTCGCTCAAAGGCCAACAAGCCTCATGTAGTCTAGTACTGCGTGGTCACAACAACCCACGGGGAAAACAGACACAGGCTTCCCCAAACCGGTTCAGCAGTCACAGGATGATCTCGCGGTCCCAATTTTGGAACCAGGGACTCCACGCACAGGCTAGCTCAGCTTCCCCAAATCACAAGATACTTCCACTCAAATTCAGCACAGGCTTCCCGTTCAGGGAATGCGCACACGAGTCTTCTCAGAGACAAACATAGACTCCACATCTCTGGACAAGGGTGTACACGGATTCTTCAGGACAAACACGGGATTTCTTTTCTGTATCAGAATTACACGAGGGTATCTTACAGACTGGCTTCCCTTGATCACCCTCAGGACAGTCGGATCGAATGGATGAGAGGCCCCCCTTCACAACTTACTTTGTATGTTTTATTTGCATGCACTAGGGCTGACACTTGTCACCCTTGGAACTGCATGTGTTCCATTAGCCTGCATCCCTTTTGCACGCTTTCCCTTTCCAAAACTTAGGATAAACAGAAATGCACATGTCTCTTTTTGAAATAATATTAAAATATTATTTCCTAGGCTTAAGCCCCTAGGCTTAGCCCCAAGGCTCATCACTCAGCCCCTTTCCCACCTTCCAGCCCCTAGTTCCTTTCCCACTCAGTGGACGCTCAGTCCCCCTTCACTCATTCATCGTGGTCGGTCTGCACCTGGCGGTGCTTATACTTTATTAATCGATCTGCATACATACAAGTACATCAACAGGCTCCTGACCTTCAACACTTAGGCTCCCTGGCCTAACAAACACATAAGCCTACCAGCTTATACCAAACTTGGCTCACCAGCCTATAAAACATGTTTACAATTCATTTCATATATCATGATCTGTAATGGGGCTCGACCTTGGGGACACTACAATCCCCCTCCCCTTACTTTTGCACTGTCCTCAGTGCAGATTAACACAACATCTGCATGCCTTTCAAAATTTTCAAAAACATGTGGGTACTCTGCCTACATAACCTCTTCATGCTCCCATGTCGCGTCTTCAGGAACGTACCAGGTCCACTGTACCTTTATAAGCTCTATAGCTCGATTTTAGAGATGTTTTCTTTTCCTGTCCACTTGCAGGACACTTTCTGGTTCCACCTGAATCATATTCCAGTCGATTACATGATTAGCATCAGGTATATAGATTTATTAAGTAATGAAATATGAGATACCTTAGGTACAGTCGTGGGTGCAGTAATTCAATCATTTATGCAATGTATATGTATGTATATACCAACAAATTCAATAACATTAAAACTATATACAATATACACATCATATAATAAAATAGAGAATTGTACTTATCTTTTGAGTGAGAAGACCTCCCACCTCGAAGAAGAGCTATGACTCCATCGTGCAATGGCTTCCCAAGATAGCCATGGTCCACAATCCTTATCCACATGGTCTAGGCCAAGGTACCAGACCTCAGTAGCACTCCAACCATTCAAACCTCGGAAGTACTCCAACCAACGGTCTCTCATTCCCCACATGCCTATTCCACCCTAGGAGAATGCACCTCCTCTGTCACCTGGACAGTCCTTCGGCTGCCAATCTCCCTTACCTTGGGTTGTAGGAACAGACCGGACCGAAAGTCTTAGAGCACCGTGGCTCCGGGAGTTCCAACTGCCCTCAAAGGTTTCCAAGAAGCATCTTCCCGAGATACTCTTTGTAGCCAACAATTTAACTTTTATCAACA
>JZKD02S1751422.1:460237-480746 GCA_000966675.3 Picea glauca
CATTTATGTGTATTTTTGTATTTGATTGTGTTCCTACATAAATCCGGATCACAAGAATAGTGTTTTCATTGAGGGGGTTGTATATTTTAACTTTATACATTTACTTACTAGAAATAGATTCTTACTAAAAACGTAAAAGATACAATGGCACACACACATTACACATATTTTTTACCTTCCAAACCCAAACTAAGAAAACCAACAACCTATTTAGAGTCACACCTCTAATATTTGAATTCATTTTTATCTTCATTGTTTACAATACAATATATATACATATATGATCGCATGTCATCCAAAACCCCTAATACATTGACCTAGATTAGTCTAAAACCCTAATTACTTAACCAAAATTAGAAAAAACATTGATAAATACCATGTATAAAAAAAACTACTAAAAGAAGATGCAAAAAATGCTAAAAAAACACATACCTAACAAGGGTTTCGAGGGAAGGGTCTAATAACCTTTCCTCCAACTTAGTTTTCTTGTCAAGCATGAGCCTACGAAAGGGTTGGTTTTCCGTTCATCTAGATTATTATTCTCATTGAAGGTGAACCTGGGGAAGAGTAAACTAACACTTCCTCCATCCTATTATCCTTGTCGAGTGTGACCCTAGAGATGGATCGACTAACCCCTCCTCGGGAATAGTATTATCATTGAGGTGAAACCTAACAAAGGGTTAGCCGACCCTTCTTCCAACTTAACATTCTCATCAAGGGAAATCTTAGGGAAGGGTCATTTGTCTCTTCCTTGAGTATAGTATTCTCATAAATATGGAGCACAAGGAAGGTTAAGCTAACCCTTCAAAAATCTTAGTATTCACATCAATCGAGAGCTTGATGAAGGGTCAATTGACCCTTCCTCGATATTAGTAATCTTGTTGAGGGGGATCCTAGAGAAGGGTAGGATGACCTTTCCTCCAACTTAGTATTCTCATCATGGGGGTGATTTTGAAAGGTTTTATCAATCCTTCCTAAATCATAGTAATCACATCATTCGTGTGATATCCTCAAATTATTCAAAATTAAATTATTTCAAAGTTGTTATTCTAAAAATAAGTTTCCAATTTTGGAAATTTGAATTTTAGATTTTGGAAGTATGTAATTATTAATTTATCATTGTTGGATAAAATTTTGACTTTCTAAATGTCCTCTTTTGAGGGACACATGTATGATACAAACATTTTTAATAAATTTAATGCTGGAGAACATATGGAACAACCAAGTTAAAATAGCTTACCATGACTCCATGAGTGGGGAACAAGGTTCAATTCACTCGAAGTTTATTTTTACAAGTGTCAAAAGTTGAGGTCTATCACTAGCAGCCCCAAAAAATCATGTATTTGTAAAGCTATGAATTTCCCAAGGAGGGAAAAGAATGTAAATTCCTAGGAATGAGATATATACAAGATATGTTGGAGGCAGGATAGGGGGTGATCACAACCAATAATTATAATTGTTCTGTATCTATGATTGGGTGGAACGTGTTTGTTCCATTTATTTTCCCAACATCCTTGTTCAGATATGTATCTCCTTTCATTTTATGAAGTGTTATATGGTTGATATTATATATGTAAGTAATGATCTATGTAGGTGTGCCTCATGGCCATAATAGATTTATTGATTGGCCTATGGTTTAAATACATGTTAATGGTTCTTGTAGGAATTGACTTGATTTAGCTACAATATATGTATGTAGGTTACATAGTTGATATACATAGACAAATGTATAGGTACTAAAATTTATTACTTCATAAAATAAAGCAAGTGAAGTCAAAGCAATTAGAGTGTATCGAAGCAATAATAAGTAGATTGCTCAATTTTAATTCTTCCTATATTTTATCTTTCAAAGAAGATGAGCGAAGAAAACTCTGTGATAAGAATTGAGTATAAAATAGATGAATTCAAAGTCCCATAAATATGTATACATACATTAAACAAATGGCTATCTGATACAATAGATCTCAGAGATTGTCATGACAAAATTTATTTATGAAATTAATTTCACTAGTGTACAAAGGTCCATGTAGATTTCTCTATGTAAAAATATTAATACAATTGGGGTTTTGCATACCCAATAAGCTCTGCTAGCTAATTCAAAACAAAATTTAAAGAATCTACATCAAATCTCTATAACAGAGTAAGAAAGTGAAAATATTTCATTGATGTGTGGAAGGGAATCTCAACAAGAGACCATGTTGTGATGGAACCTGAGTACATTTTCAAAATAAGACGTTTTCCCTTCATGGAACTGCAACACGTGAACTTAACCTATAAAGGGAAACTAATATATGATTACTAACCCCTGAAATTAATTAAAGGAACAAGATAAATAGAATAAGAAAAATGAGGGTACTTATCTTGGGCCTGGCTTGAATTTCGATCATCCTTGCGAAGCAAGAAGTACATTACTCGGAAGTATGAGTGGGATCATATTTTGGCCAAAGATGCCACCTAGGGGAACGCCCACCTAGGGTGCACACTTTAGCCAACTAGGCTTGACCCACTTCACATTTTTTATGTTATTTAAATTTTCATACATAAATAAATGGTTCCCTGAGTATACAAGGTGAACTGTTACTCAAATCAAACATTCTTCTCTCTTCCTGAAGTGATTGTCTCACTTGGTTTTTGTTGTCTAAGTTTTACTTCATGTTTTTGCTACATTTTTCATTTTTTGGGCGTTTTCAGGGTTAGACAGTGTGCCTTTCTTCGTGGCTACACCCTGACTGTTTAATTTGACATGCCTGCACACCTTAGAGAAATATTATTCCGTTAGATAGCCAATATCTTAGGGGGGAAGTCCAGTTATGCATGTTTTCTAAGGGAAACAAGAGGGCGCACCAACCTATGTTTTGTGCCCTTGCTGGTTTTCTCATTGTCGGGATGAAGTAAATGCACCTTCCTCTATGGATGCAATGAGCTTCTCCCTTTGATCCCTGGGACTCACACTGTGATAGAACCATCCTATTGGCTACTCTGAGATCATCCTAGCACTAGATCTCCATCATTGGGCTACCCAAACTAAGGATGTGCCCCTACTCAGAGTTGCACTCCTGTTGATTTTTTGGTCAACTGTCGGAAAATGGATTGTTTGGTCACCTTCCCCATTAGATCTCCTTCCTCAGAATATAAATTGGTATAAGAGACTCAATATCCATGGACAATCTTCTGATCTTGAATATTGAGCCAAATTGTTTTTGGGATTTTCATGAAATAGTCCAGATTTCACCCATTTCAGGGTTTACATATTCATGCAAGAGGATCAACATATCTCATAGACCTAAGAAAACATAGATCTCCACTACAACAGAGAGGATTTTCACAGATCTAAGAAAATGCATTACTCTCCCTCTAGACCAACTCAAATCCATTGCTCCAGGGTTTTTCGCCCTTTATTCGCACAACAAAGCCTGATCCCCCTCTATTCACACAATAGAGCCTGATCCTCTGTTTTGTGCCCTCTGTTCACAATGCCTCCGTGAAAAGATCCCTTGGAAGTAGACTCAAATTCCAACACTTAAAATCCCATCCAATATCTTTCCTCCATCCTCAATGAGTTTCTTAGAATGCAACAACAAAACAATCCATACCCTTCTAGTTGGACACTCAAATCCAACTACCCAAATTTTCTAGTCAAACCAATGGAGAAGTTGTGGATTCCTGGATCTGTAGCCTCTCCACCTATTTTAATACATGTCCAGGCCTTACCGAGGAGAGAAATCTCCATATTGTAGCGTTTCAATTAGAAGGACTTGCACAAGCCTGGTGGGATACATAGTAAGAGAAGACCACATTTGTGATAGATATTAGGGATGCTCCAGAATCCTCTACTTCCAAACCCATCAGAACTTGGGCTCGACTTTCTGAGGCATTGATAAATTGCTTCTACCCACCTGAGTATGTGCAATATTTGTGGATCAAATGGCACCAGCTTCGACAAATCCCTTCCAAAGGAGTGTAAGACTAGATAGACTTATTTTGCAAGATATGCCTCTTACTACATATTCCATATCCGGAAGAGGTACTCATATTGAATTTTTTTGTTTTTTTATTGATGCAGGTCCATAGAGAGGTAGATCTGTTTGAAAATCCAACTTTAGACAAAGTGTTTCAGAGAGATTTGGCTATAGAAAGGAAAGTTGCTCCTAGATGTCGTACTCCTCAATCCTGCCCCTACACCAACCCCTCTGCCTCTCAAAAATCTAGGTCCAATCCTTCATCCCACTTTCCACCTCCTCAAGCTCAAAATCTCATACCCCATACAAATACAAGGACGCCCTAGTGCTCATTCCACAAGACTAGCTCACACAATTCTACAGATTGTCGAACCCTCCAAAATATAAAGAGCAATAAAACCCAACTGACTGAGATCATCCCCCCCCTCCCCCCAAAATGGAAGATACCTAAGAAGTTCACCTGTACAATCCAACATAAATAGATCCCTCGTTGATCCTAATGACCCATGAAGATTCAAACTCCTCCACCCAACCCCTCTTCACTCATAACTGCCAAATTAAAAACTCCTTGCCTTTACGGATTATGGACAATGCAATCCAGAATAATTTGGTATCTTAAGACCTTGTCAACTGCCTTAAACTGGTTACTACTCCCCACCCACAACCCTATCAACTCGGATGGGTCTAGAAGGATGGCCCCTGCCTCTTAGTTTCCTAGCACTGTCTGGTCACTTTTTCCATAGGCCAATTTAAAGATATTGTCCTTTGTGATGTTTCCCCCCTGGATTGTTCAGATTTTCTTCTAGGGATCCCATACCAAACCCAAATAAATTTTATCTATATGTTCAAATCCCTCCAGTACAAACTTACCAAGCAAGGCCACACTTATATCTTAACTGCAACAAAACCCAAACCCCTTGATACCAAAGAACAAATCTAGCATGTAGATTTAAACCAATGTGTCTCTCTTTATCTGGCACACCCAATAAAACCAAACAATACCACTCACCTTGTTCCTAAAACAATGACTCCTCTCTTCCAAGAGTTTGCAGATGTGTTTCAATATCCAACGAGATTCCCCCCCTCTTAACACATTGACCATTCCATTCACCTCATCCCCAGATTTTCATTACCTAATGCCCCTACATACCCGTTGGCCCCAACATAAACAAAGTAAATGGAAATACAATTGACTAACCTAATCAACTCTTGCCACATCCAAACATTATCTTCTCCCTATTCTTCTGCCGCATTTGTCATCCCCAAATGAGGTAGTTCAGAAATGTTCCTTGTCACCGATTACCGAGCCTTGAACAAAGCCATAGTAAAAAAAATGTTACCCTCTGCCCTGGATTGAAGAGTTACTCGACACCCTCCACGGAGCTAAGTGGTTCACTAAATTGGATTTAATAGCCAGCTATCATCAAGTTCGAATAAACCCAGATGATGTTTGGAAAACATCTTTCAAGACCAAATTTTCTCTTTTTCAGTGGAAAGTTATGCCCTTTCGACTCACCAATGCCCCAACCAATTTCATGAGGCTCATCAATCACATCTTCAAGTCACATTTGGGTTGATTTGTGGTCATATACTTATATGAAATTCTCATCTTCAGCCGGACATGGGACACTCACATGCAACATGTCCTATAAGTTCTCCAAATCCTCCAAGAACACAAGTTACAAGTCAAAGAGAAGAAGTCATATTTTGGTCAGAGTTAAGTTCCCTATCTCAGATTTGTGGTCATGTCAGAAGGTATTCAACCAGATCCAACCCACATCCAAGCATTGAAGTAGTGGCCACTACCTCCTTCAACTAGGGAGCTCAAAATCTTTTTGGGTGGCATCAATTTCTATCGTAAGTTCATTGCCTATTTTTCACAACTTGTTTGTCCTTTGAATCAACTCTCAAATAGTTCTTATAAATTTATCTGGACTAAAGAAGAAACTAGTCACATTTCTCATCTCAAAGAATCCCTCTGCTCATCCCCTCTATTACACCTGCTAGACCTCTCCCAACCCTTTGAGATTGAGTTTTATGCCTCACAATATGTTATTGGTGGCGTACTTAAATAGGGAGGACACCCCATTTCTTAGCACTCTAAAACGCTATCCGAGGCAAAGAAAAAATATAGCACCTATGACAAGTAGTTTTATAGTCTAGTTCAAGCCCTCAAGCAATGGAGGCATTATGTGTTGGGTAGAGAAACAATTATGCATATAGACCACCACCCTTTGATTTTCATCAACTCTCAGTCGAATATTATGGAACAAAGGCACCTTAAATGGGTCTCCTATATTCAACAATTTCACTTGGTCATCAAATAGAAGAAAGGCACTTCTAATAAGATGGTTGATTTTCCAAGCCATCCTCCCACTCTGGTTCTCTCAATTCTAGAAGTACGTTGTGCTACCTATGACACATGGAAGGATCAATATGCTACTGACCCTGACTTTCAAGAGATATAGGTGGCATTGCAAACTCCCACAGTGATCAATCAGATCCCCTTCCTAGACTACACTATTCATGATGGATGGCTCTATAAGTTGAATTTGTTATGTTTTCCACGCTCAAAGGACCACTTCTTTCTCATTAGGGATGTGCATGCTTCAACCTATGGGGGCCATTTTGATACCACAAAGACCATCCAACATCTGCAATGCCATTTCCATTGGCCTTCCATGTAGCATCAAGTTGAAAAATTTATTCGAGCCTCTACATTATGCTCACAATCCAAGCCATCCAACCAAAATCATGGGTTATATTAACCACTACCTCTTCCTTCCCAAACCTGGTATTCAATCTCAATGGAATTCCTCAGTGGACTTCCAAAAACCCAAAAGCAACATGATGCAATCTAGGTAGTGGTATGTCACTTCAGAAAAATGGCACTTTTCATCCCATGCACAAAGACTACTACAGTAGTACGAACAACAAAACTCTATTTCCAACATGTCTGGCCCCATTTTGGCCTCTGAATCACTATCATCTCAGACACAGATTCTCGCTTCCTCAACACATTTTGGAAGACAATATGTGTGCTATTGGGATGCCACCTCAAGTTTTCTACTACATTCCATCCCCAAACATGTGGCCAAACAGAGGTTGTCAATAGGGTCTTGGTTTATGCTCTCTGAAATCACTTTGGGAGAAACAAACAATGGGACAATTACTTGCACATTCTACAACATAACTACAACAAGGCAACACATTCTTCTACAGGGTTTTCACCTTTTGAAGTCTTCTTGGGGTTCCAACCTATTGAAATAATGTAACTGCAAAGAGTATTCTTATTCTTATTGTTATTTTATTTATAGGATTAATCTCCATTGTGGATTAATCATGTCGATAATTGTATTAGGACCAAATCCCCTTTTGCGGATTGGTCAGTAGACAATTATAATAGGCATAATAAGAAGTCATCCCCAGTAGTTAATAAGAATACCTAGAAATATAATAAAGGTGGATTTACCAACCCAGATTAAGAAGCCTTCCCTGCCAATGAAGAGACACTTCACACATGCCAGAACTTGTATAAATACAGGAGGCTAGGACCTCATTTGATTACAACTCACTTGCTCATTCTCTTATGAGGCAAGCTGCAATTACCAGTTGGAGAGAGGGAGAAAAGTGGCGCATCTTTTGGAAAGGACTATCTGTATTGGTTTGAGTTATCTCTTGAACATTGTATTGGCAATTTATGATAAGGAAGTTTTTGCTGGGTTTTCTTCCCCTAAAGGGTTTCCCAGGATAAATGTTGTGTCTCTTGTGAATGTGTATTTCTCAGTGATCTTGTTCTTATGTTTCTCTTATCTATTGAAATGCAAAGAACTATAATAATGGCATAAACATTAACATGGTATCAGAGCCAACCTGAAGAAAGAATAGTTCGCAAGAGGAAAAACGTCACTGTTACCGTACTCAAAAATTAGGGTTTTGCAAAAGTGAATCTTTTCAGCTCCCTAACCACCTAGAAAGATGCGCCCTCCCGCAAGGATCATTTTTTCACTTAGAGTGCGCCTTTTTAGTGGCTAGATCTCTCGGAAAGTGAAACCCTAGTTTCACAAAGTACCAGAAAACCAGAGTAGCAAAAGTACTAGAAGTACCAGAGTACCAGAAAACCAAAAGCACTAGTCTAGAAATCCGCAGATCAAGTTTGAGGGGGTAAAAGTTGGATTTTTGAAATTTCGACTGCAGTAGCATACTCACCTCAACTCAGCGCATATATTCCCTGGATCAGATTTTCAAAATTCAAAGTTTGAAAAATCAGGGTTTCCTCATAAAACCCTAAGTTCCAGTTGCAGTTGCAGTACCAGTTGCAGTTGCAGTCGTAGAACTAGTTGCAATCACCCTTGAAATTTTCTCAAGAGTTGGCAATGATTATCGTTTCTACCAAATGGAGCCACTACCTGCAAATTCTATTAGAGGTATGTACTTTCATATGTTTAATTGTTAAACCCTAAAGAGAATTTGCAGGAGAAGGGATCTCTTGCCATAGATCCAGAAGGATCTCAAGATCCAACACATTCAAAGGAATGATGCAACCCAGGTGTGATTATTCTAATATACATTTATTTGTCATGACATTATCTCAATCAGTGTTGCATGTTGAAGCTATGATCAAATTATTAGAAGGATTTAAAAGTTGATCATAGAGTTTATCGTCTAACCTAACCTTTTGTCAAGTTAGGTTATTGTCTTAGTACAAAACATAGGTTGAACAAAGAACTTGTCACTTGAGTGAAGGAGACCTGGAAGAAAAGAAAGCACTCATTCTTGAGGCCAAGGCTCCAAGTTTGATTAATCAAGATTCAAAGGTACACATGACAAGATGATGACTTTAGTTGAGACAGAAATCATCGTAAAGTATTATTCTTGATAGCATGTGAGAATATAGATGTAAATACTTTGCCTGATATGACTAACACCTCCTCTAGGAGAAACCTCGTGTGTTAGTTCCAGGTTGCCATGGAAGAATTCTTGGTCACAACACTATGAGAGTGTTGACCTCATTTCGTATTGTATTCCTTACCTTTAATCTTTGCTAAATTATAAGTAATATCTCTAAGGGAGCTACTATGATGATAGTTTGTTCTATTGATTTATATCATCAAGAAGGATATTATTCTTGCTTGTTGTTTTGTTGACCTTGCTCCAGGTCACATGAGGAAGCTACAACAAAGGTTGCATAAGGCAACGTGCTAAAGGAGAGATCATAAATGAAGAAATCATCAATGGAAAAGAAGAAGGTGGGTCACTCATAAGCTTCCTTGACCCACACTATTGAAGAATCCATGTGAACTCTAGAAGATTAGCTAACTTCAACTACAAGGCACTACCATACATATGCAAAGCTATCACAGGTTTACCAAAACTCAAAGGTGATCATGAAGGCATATGCAATGGATGTGCACAGGGAAGAACATCAAGAACCCATTTCCGAAGAGGGACAGCAAGATAGAAGGAGTCCCAGAACTCATCCATTCAGATGTGTGTCGCCCAATGCCATCATCCTCCATTAATGGGTATGTATACTATGTATCATTCATTAATGATTATTATCGTAAAAGACCTAGATATATTTGAAGTTTTCAGCAAGATCAAGGAATTCAAAGCCTTGATAAGAGAACCCTTCTATAAGGAAGATTAAGATACCCAGGTCAGATAATGGAGGAGAATATACCTCAAAAGATTTCATGAACTTATGAAAATATGTTGGGATCAAGATCCCCAACAAAACGGTGTAGTTGAACGAAAGAACAGAACCATGCTGGAAGCTGTGAAGATCAAGATCTTCCTATGTGCTTATGGGAAGAAGCAACAATGAGAGTTGTTTATGTGCAGAACCGATTGCCTCATAGTGCACATGGGCTCAAGACACCAGAAGATATGTTCACTAGAAAGAAGCCAGAGGTAAGCCATCTCAAAAATATTTGGCTATCCATTGCTTATTCATATACCTAAAGAAAAGAGAAACAAGTTGGACCCTTCAAGAAAGAAGGGAATATTTGTGGGGTCTCCAAGGCCTTTAGAATCTACATACGAGGTCACTGCCACATTAAGATCAGCAGGGACATGACCATTGATGAAGAAGCAGCACTTAAGAAATCAAGAAGATGCCATCTTGAAGAAGTATATGAAGAGGAACTTATAAATCCTAGGATTGCAGAATCAATGAGGGAGGTTCCCAGAGTTGCAGAACCAGTGAGGGAAGTCGTAACTTCCCCTGATGAGGAGATTCTAGAATACCATGATATAGTAGAAGTTCAAGAACCTCCTCAAATGACCTTCTCCCATAAAATAAAGCCTGCTTGGGAAAGAGAGATTATTCAAGATGGAGAGAAGTATGTTGTTCCAGAAGGAACCTCGAGACAGGTGAAAAGACCAAATCCATTCTCCAGTTACACAGCTTTGATATGTGATCTCCCAGATGAAGAGCCTACCTACTTTGAAGAAACCATTCAGAGAAAATAATGGGAAGATGCCATGACAGAGGAATACCAAACCATAATGAAGAATGAAGTATGGGAAATAGTTCCCAGATTGAAGAATAAAGCTGGGGTATCCTACAGATGGCTCATCAAAAATAAAACATGCTACTAATGGAAGTATTGAGAAGTATAAAGCAAGATTTGTCACTTGTGGCTTTTCCTAGAAGTAAGGCATTGACTATGAAGAGACATTTGCTCCTGTAGCCAGATACACTTCGATCAGGACCATCATAGCTCTTACAGCTAAGATGAAGTGGAAGTTGCACCAGATGGACGTGAAGACAACTTTCCTAAACAAAGAGGAAGTGTATATAGAGCAACCTCAAGGATTTGATGTAGAAGACAGGAAGTCTCATGTCTGCAGATTGAAGAAAGCCTTATACAGATTGAACCAAGATCCCAGAGCTTGGTATGGCCATATAGACAGTTTCTTGACGAGCTTAGGCTTTACCAAGAGTAAAGCAGACTCAAATCTCTACTTCAAAATTATGGATAATGAACCAGTAATATTACTACTATATGTGGATGACTTATTCTTAACTAGAGAAGAAAAGCTCATCACTGAATGTAAATAGAGATTTTCCGTAGAATTTGAAATGAAATACCTTGGCATAATGCATTACTTCTTAGGTCTTGAGGTATGGTAGAGGTCATAAAGGATCTTCCTTAACCAAGGGAAGTACACAGTCGAAATCTTAAAGAGATTCGACATGCTAGAATGTAAGTCCATGAACACACCCATGGAAACGAAGCTGAAGTTGTTGGTCGATACTTCGTTAGACTTGATAGATTCCACAATATACAGACAGATTATTGGATCACTGATGTACTTGATGAACACTAGACTAGACATTTGTTTCGTAGTGAACACCTTGAGTCACTTTTTGGTAGAGCCCATACGTGTTCACTTAGTGGCTGCAAAACATGTGATGAGGTACCTTAAAGGTACAATGGATTATGGTCTCAGCTATGATGGAGATCATGACTTCACATTGAGTGGATATACTGATGCAGATTGGGTAGGATGCGTTGCAAATAGAAAAATCACTTCCGGATGTTGTTTCAATTTGGGAGCAACCATGATCTCGTGGCAGAGTAGGAAGCAATCCATTATTTCTCTCAGCACAACATAAGCAGAGTACATTGCCGCATGTTCTACTAGTTGTGAATCTATATGGCTTCGAAATTTTCTAACAGACCTATTTGACTTGGAGATGAGAGAATGCACAATTCTATGTGACAACCAAAGCTGCATAAAGATGACAGATAATCCTGTATTCCATGACAGGTCGAAGCACATAGAGATCCACTATCATTTCATCTGCAACATGGTACAGAGAGGAGACTTGAAGCTCTAGTACATTAGCACAAATGAACAGGTTGCTGACATGTTGACCAAGCCTCTATCTCGTGTAAATTTTGAACACTTTCGAGATAAGCTTGGTATAGTCTGAAAGAACCCTCCCTGAAAGGGGGAGTATACTTATTCCTTTCTTCTGACCTCGCTGTTAGACGTAAAGAAAGATTATTCATTTCTTCTGACCTCGTTGTTAGACATAAATCATGACGTTGTGTGTTCCTTACTTCTGACCTCACTGTTAGACGTAAAACAAGATGAGTCATTGCTTCTGACCTCTCTATTAGACATAAAGCAAGATGAGTCATTACTTCTGACCTCGCTGTTAGACGTAAAGCAAGATGATTCCTTGCTTCTGACCTCGGTTTTAGAAGTAAAGCAAGATGTTGATGTGTTCCTTGCTTTTGACCTCATTGTTATATGTAAAGCAAGATGACTCCTCGCTTCTAACCTAGTTGTTAGTTGTAAAGAGAGATGTTGATGTGTTCCTTGCTTCTGACCTCATTGTTAGACGTAAAGAAAGATGATTCCTCCCTTATGACCTAGTTGTTAGACGTAAAGAGATATGATGATTTGTTCCTTTCTTATAACCTCATTATTAGACATAAAGAAAGATGATTCCTCGCTTTTGACCCAGTTGTTAGATGTAAAGCGAGATGATGATATGTTCCTTGCTTCTGACCTAGTTGTTAGACGTAAAGCAAGATGATTCCTTGCTTCTGATCTCGTTGTTAGACATAAAGAAAGATGTGACTGACACTGAGCTACCAGCTTAACCGTTGTGAAATTGAGCTAGTGTAGTACTGTCATGTGCCAGCCTAGTGTTGTGATGAGGTATCATTTTATTGATACATATTGATGCAGATGATGATGTCATTCTTTCGAGAATGATGATGCTGTCAATGAAGAAAACTTTCGATGACTCGTAATTTTTCTAGCCAATGTTTCAATATGATATTGACAATACTTTCCTCCTAATGCCACTGATGATGCAGACCTCTCTCGCCTGATGTTGTTGAAGAAGACCCTTCTTGTTAAGGGGGAGTGTTGAAATAATGTAACTGTGAAGAGTATTCTTATTATTATTGTTATTTTATTTATAGGATTAATTCCCATTGTGGATTAATCATGTTGGTAATTGTATTAGGACCAAATCCCCTTTTGCAGATTGGTAAATAGACAATTATAATAGGCAGAATAAGAAGTCATCCCCAACAGTTAATAAGAAGACCCAAAAATATAATAAAGGTGAATTTACCCATGCAGATTAAGAAGTCCGCCTTGCCAATGAAGAGACACTTCACACATGCAATAACTTGTATAAATATAGGAGGCTAGTGCCTCATTTGATTACAACTCACTTGCTCATTCTCTTATGAGGCAAGTTGCAATTACCAGTTGGAGGGAGAAGAGTGGCGCATATTTTGGAGAGGAATATCTGTATTGGTTTGTGTTATCTCTTGAACATTGTATTTGCAATTTATGATAAGGAAGTTTTTGCTGGGTTTTCTTCCCCTAGAGGGTTTCCCAGGATAAATGTTGTGTCTCTTTTGAATGTGTATTTCTCAGTGATCTTGTTCTTATGTTGCTCTTATCTATTTAAATGCAAAGAACTATAATAATGGCATAAAAATTAACACAACCAACATATCCAACCGAACACCCACTCACTTGGGATCCTCAAGGTACCTTCCATCAACAACAGGAACAACTCTCAGCCCAATGGTTTCTCCAACAAATTGCACAATGCCACACTGCAGTAATAGAAGAACTTAAAGGAGCTCAAGAGCATGCCAAGCAGCACCATAAAAAACAAAGGACCTTCATGTCCATTTAATCGGGGGATAAAGTATGGTTACACTTGGATAAGAAGCACTTCAAAGGCCACCATCACAAGCTTTTGCCAATAATATATGGTCCATATACCATCCTTGACAAGATTGGATAAAATGCTTATAGGTTGGATATGCCACCACAACTGGGAATCCACAATGTTATTAATGTAAATCACTTAAATTTGTTTGAGCCTCCCCTCTTGGAGGAACATCTCACCATTACTCATCCAGTGGAAAACATTCTAGATTTCCAACTCCCATTGGCCAAAGACACTCTACTGGACATCTAGATCCACTCTACAAGGCATCGAGCATACACTTTGTATCTGGTGACCAACCAAGGATGAACTCCAGCTCAGGCAAAGTGGATCACAACTGAATTATTGCATAAAATGTTTCCTCACCTTCTCATGGAAGCTGGGACACTTCCATATCTAAACAGGGAGGAATTGGGCCAAGGAGTCTGCCTAGAAGAACGTCCACCTAAGGCATACAACTCAGGCAACTAGGCTCGACCCACATCACATTTTTTATGCTATTTAAATATGCATATGTAAATAAATGGTTCCTTAAGTATATAAGGTGAACCGGGAATCAAATAAAACATTCGTCTCTTTTTGTGAAGCGATTGTCTCACTTGGTTTTTGTTGTCTGAGTTTTACTTCACGTTTTTGCTGCATTTTCATTTTTTGGGCATTTTCAAGGTTAGTCAGTGTACCTTTCTTCATGGTTGCACTTTGGCTGCTCCGTTTGACACGCTTCCAGACCTGAAATCAAGCTTAATCCGTTAGCTAGCCAATATCTTAGGGGGAAAGTACATTTTTTCAAGTTCTCTGAGGCAAACAAGAGGGCTCACCAACCTGGGTTTTACGCCCTTGATGGTTTTATCATTGTCGACATGAAGTAAGTGTGCCCTCTTCTATGTTTGAACTGATTTTCTACCTTTGATCCCTAGGACTCACATTGAGATAGCCCAATCCTCTTGGATACTCTCATATCATATCGACACTAGATCTCCATCACTAGGCTACCCAAACTAAGGATGTGCCCCTACTCAAAGTTGTGCCCTTGTTGATTTTTTGGTCAACTGCTAGAAAATGGCTTGTTTGTTCACGTTCCCCATCAGATATCCTTCATCAGCAGATCAATACTAGTCTAATGGGTTCCCTCGCAAGAAAATGGACCCATCATCAAACTCATTGATCCAGACAGATTTCCACACATGGAAGGACTTTACTATGTTCACCAAGTTGATTTGCAGAGTTGTGAAGGTGGTAAGCTTATATGTTTTGAGTTTTATTTTCTCATGCATTTTATTAATTCTTTGTGAGGAAAAGTTCTCATGCATTTATTTATTCTTTTATGAGATGCTCATGCATTTAATTATGCTTTATAAGATTTTGGAAAACTCATGCACTTAATTCTTTTTGTAAAATGATTAATACTTGTGAGGAAATTAAGACTTACATATTTTTCATTGAAATTTTAATTATGGAGATTAGTTTTTATGTGAGATACCATCTCAGACCAATTTTCCATTATTCTCAATTATAGGTTGAGAGAATCAAGGACATGTATGAAGAGTCTTTGGGTGGTTTTGTGGCTTTGGGTGGTTTTGAGGCTTTTCCCATTATGTGCTTAAAGATACATTGAGAGCCTACATTCATGGATCTTTTCTTTCCGCTTTTGTAATTATATCCTATTATTGTGGATCTAGGAGTGATTGAGGAAAGCTATATAAGACCTTATGTGAGCCCTATGTAGGGGAGAGAGTAATGGAGAGTTAACGAGTGGATTTAGAAAGAGATAGTGCTACTACTCCTAAGCATTGAGAGACTTATTCATGTAAGGTATTATCTTTCTTGATGTATGGAGAGATGTGAGTGTGAGTAGTTTTCCTAAATCCTCCCTAAAGGAGAAGGCATCTCTTATGTAATCACTTATGAGAAGGTCCTAGCATATTTTGAAGAAGTAATGAAAGTGATCTATATTTCAATTGAAGTGGGTCCAGAGACGTATCCTAGGAGGGGTGAACTCCATTACCAACATCGGTTGTCTCTCTCTCATCTTTTCATGTGCTTTATTCCATTTTAGTTCATGTATGTTATGCATTCTCATTTAAAAGAATGATTGATCATGGATTCATATGCCTTTTAATCCTTATGCAAATACTTCATAAAAAAATGATTCCTGATTGAAAACGTTTGTAGAGTAGGAACTTGCTCGTTTTCAGATCATGTGGTATTAGAGCTAGGTCTACTGCTTTGCAGGATGGGAAAAGGAACAAAGAAACCAGAAAGACTTCAAGAATTAGAAGAGATAAATCACAACATTCAAGATGAAAATGCAGAGTTGAGGAGACTTTTGAATGTTGCAGAAGAAGAGAAGAAAGAGCTTCAAGAAAGGTCTTAGCTTCATGGATAATCCCTCAATGGAAATATTGAAGAATTGCAACTCAAATTGTAAACCAAGGATGATCTCTTGGCTAAGTTGCACCATGGTGAACGAATGGAATACAAAGAGCCTTATATTGTGGATGCACAAATTCAAACCGAGGTATATGATGTTTTTTCATGTTCATTGTTTTCTCAATATGAAACTAACGTGGGCATGAAGATCCTCACGAAGATGGGATACAAAGGAGGTGGACCTGGAAAGGTCTAGCAGATCGACGAATGAAATTCATTTTCGATAGTTGGGAAAATGAGATAGAGTAATGGTCTAGATTCATTTTTGGTTGTTTGGAAGTTGGAGCAAATCAATAGTGAAGATCATTCAAAATGGTAGTTTGACGGTCCAAATTCATTTGGGTTTTGGTAAAAAAATTCTAAGTATTGTAGTTGGAAAAGAGAATTTGTTAATGGTTGATGGTTGGGTCAGCCAAATTGGTGATGTGTTTCAATAACTAATGGAAATTTTTGGTGTTTTATGGTTGGATCAAACATTTGTTTTTGAGGTGTTTTGTTCTCCAACAGAAATCACATATGACCAATGATCAGGTTGGTCAATTTCGTGAGGTGTCGGTTCATCCAAAAGAAGTTGTCAATGGTAGATGAAGGAAAGAGGGATATGATGTGTCATTCCATGTTAGAGAGAGTGTCATGTTAGATTCTATGTGGCATGCCACATCAACATCCACATGTCATGTCATGTAAGCAAAGAAATGGTCGATGGTCAATGGTTGGGTCGATCGAATTGAAGAAGTGTTTTCGTATTCCAACAAGAATAGTTGATGTTAAATTATCGAGTTGGTCAAATTGATCAAGTGTTTCATCCGGTAAAAAAATCATCATTGTTCAATGGCCAATGGTCGGTTTGGTTGGTTTAGCGATGTATTGCAAATCTGTTTCCAAAGGAAAGGGTCGATGGCCAACATTCGGGTCGAAATTTTTGGAAAAGTTTTTTGTGCACCCAAAAGAAGTCGTCGATTTCTAATAGATATCATATAAAAGGATGATTTTTCACCCAATTTTGAGACTGACAGTGAAAATTGGGAGGTTTTTATAACAATAAAATGACCATTTTTTGTATGAATTTTTTTGAATTTTGAAGGTCATGAACTTGTAGAGAGATTTTGAGGCCTTCAATGACATTTTTTAGAAAATAAAATTCCATGAGAATTCAGAGAGGCATTTCCAATGATCTATTATGTTCACAAAACAAAGCTCATATGAGAAAGTTACAACTAAAACAATTGAATTTAAATTTTGGCACCAATTTACTTCCAGAGGGCATAAATCCTTGCTTAGAAGTTTGTTTGAGGCACAAGAGCAGTCTATGGAAAGCTTATGAGCCATAGAAGACAATAATGTAGCATTAATTTGAATTCGGGTATGTAAAAATGTGTAGGAAGAAAAAGAAGACACATGTAACATACAAAGATAAAGGGGGAAAGAAATGTAAACTTCTTCAGACCATAACTTTCATCTCGGAGCTCAGATTTGAGAAAAAAAATAGTTGCTAAAAAGGTATTGAAGAGGAGAAGACATATATCGATCCAAAATTTTTAATTGGGTGATAAAATTTTATTAGAAATTAATAAATTAAATTCTACAACAGTAAGTGAGTGGAAATGACAACATGTGAATATTGTAATTTTTATTTTAGAAATCAGAATGAGGGGTGAGTATAACCATTGGAGAGTTATTGAAGAGAATAATGTGTCTAAGAAATCATATTTTGAATTGGTACGTTGTTTTATTCATAAATTGATATGAAGAATAACCTATATTCTAATTAATGAAATGTTTTATAGTGATGCAGGAGCATCGCTCCATGTCAGCTGCGTGCCAGCCAGCCAACACATCCAGCATGCATTTAATGAAGAAAGGGAGAGGTGCAGCCCTCTCAATTTTGAAATTCAAAATTTCAATAAATGTTGTAAGGATTTTAATGCTAGAACACGCCTTTGTATAGGTAGTGGTCGAGGTTGCCTTTAATGGTTATCTGCAGCTAAGTCCAGATCAGTTAGGACTGGACATCCAATTATGTAATCTATTCGTAGAAGCCGCTCTGTGATAGGGATAGCTCAGAGACAGTGAGGTAGAAGAAAAGCACAAGAGGGACCTCATTTTTTAAGAAGGAGAGGAAGAAATGAGAGTAGAGATTTTTAGGAAGAGCTCCCAGAGCAGAGAGGTCTCGAGGGAGAGAGCTGAGACTTGTTATAGTCTAGCATTTGTAAACATTTGTATAGACATTTGGAGATTAATACAAAGAGAAGTTTTTCCTACCCATGAATTGTCTGTGTATGTTTATGCATTTGAATGTCACCTATATGTTGTAGATACATGTTATAGATAGATTTTACTGTCTGTCTGTGAGTTTGTTGGTTTTTGTCTGGGTTCTTTAGGCCGTGCAAGGAGTGCACAAAAGAACAATGGAAGTTTTGTAGCTAGCGCAAGGAGTGTGCATCTGAGCTCTGCGAAGTCAAAAAGAATGTGCAAGGAGTGCACACTAGAAATATTCACAGACTCGAGGAGGAGCCTCAAGGTTTCTTAACACCTTCGAGGATGAGGAACTGTGCAAAGGAAGGCACATAAAATAAATAGAACTACTGAAGATTCTGTAAAGCTCTGCCAAGAGGGCATTGAGTGAGTGGATAGAGTGCACCAAAGAACTCTATTTTGAGTTCATAGACAAGAAGTGTCGAGGAGAGACACTTTCAAAGTTGTTGAACACTCTGTAAGATTTTCAAGGTGTCCATCGAGCAAAAGAACACCAGGTGGGCATAGAGAGTTTTCTTTCCAAGAAAAATTCTTGTATCTGAGTTTAGTGAAATACTCAGTAGCATAAGGAGTGTGCGAGGGTGGACTTATTCTAATCCCTGGATATTAGGAGGAACAGTGCCTTTGCGCACAGAGCCACAAAAGAGAGGAGCAGAAGGTCAAGAAACCTTTCGGGGTTCTCTAAGTTGACAAAGATCAGGAGGGATAGTGTTTCTATAATGTAGATGAGACCCAAATGAACTAGGCTTGCAAGAGGAAGAATAGAAGGTTGAGACCTTCGATACCTAGAAAATATTCTATGTCCGGGAGAAGCGTGAAGCTCAAAAGGAGAGCGTGCAAGGAGGATGGATCTGAACCGTCAGATCTAGCATCAGATACGTGACAACCATTGGATCAGGCAAAGGAAAATAGGGTTTAAACCCTTGGATATCCACACACTTCGAAATTCAGGGTTTGGAGCGGCAAGGGATTTTAGAGTCATTGCATCACGAACTCCCGGTGCATGAAATCGCACTGGCCGTTGGATCTGGAGAGCAGTGGCCCGAGAGCCACTGGATCATGGATACATGCATAGGAGGTGCACATAAGATCATATCATGACCATCAAATCTCACTTAAAGGGATAATAGCCATCGGGTCTAGAAAGAGGAGAACGAGGTTTAACCCTCGTAGAAGCAAGGGAGAGGGCTCGAAAAAAATCCTAAAAGCATCGTGACCATCCACAGGAAAACACATGGAAAGTGGTCAAGGTTTTGTGAAAAGGCCCAAAAGACATAGGACATGAGGACTAGGCCGTTGATCTCTCAAAGGGAGAGATTTTTTCATTTCAGGATTTCGAGAACTGGGGATTGGAAAGACTGAGAACCGGAGGAACGCTCCCATCGCAGTTTCCCAAATTGCGAAAGATGGTACTGCTTGGTCATGGACCATCATTTTGGCATTTTGGAACCTGAGTGTTCAAGAGGCCAGGAGTCAAGAGAAGTGGAGTCCCGACTCGTGAAGTCACGAAATCTCGAAAGCAGACGACGCCAGAATAGCACAAGCTGAGCCGTTAAGACCTTTTCGGCATTTCGGCAACCGGGAGTTCAAGAGAGAAGGAATCATGAGATAGGAAGTCTCGACTCACAGAATCACGAAATCACAAATTATAAAATCCTAAAAAGAAGACGTGTTCACGGGTAGATTTCAACATTCCAGGGTTCGAAAGTTCAAAGGACCAAGAACCGTCTACAGCCGGAATCACGAAATCACGAATTCCGAAATCCCGAAAGAGTACTGTGGTCACGGGTAGTTTTTGGTGTTTCGACAACTAGGATTTGGAAGGGACAAGGATCCTAGGAGAGCTCACATGCAGGAGTCCCGAAACATGAAAGAGGTGTTGGTTTGGAACAGAGGAGAGAACTGAAAGCTGAGCGCTTGCATAGGTTCTCTCAAAGCTTGTGCCAAGGAATTAAAGAGACCTCTGTATTTGTTCAAAGGGTTCCACAAGAGCCCAAAAAGCTATTTCAGATTAGAAGAAGAATGATCCAGAGTGTTAAGGTCCTAACCCGCACATAGGTAGATTAATGTATTCGGATGTAATAAAGGTCAATATTAATAAGACCTTTCAATAAAATAGAATAAGGCGGATGTAAGAAGACCT
>JZKD02S1751422.1:505376-535233 GCA_000966675.3 Picea glauca
GGTTACCTTTATATTCAATCTTTGGAAGTTCTCAATGTGCTTGGTAACTGAACCCTTTTGCTTGAGATTTATCAATTGGCTAAAAAAGGTATTTCTCCTTGTATCCTCATAGTGTTCTATCATTTCTTCCCTGAAACTTGTCCAAGTGACGAGTGATTTGTGAGAACAAGTAAATATATACCATACAAATTGATTAGGTTCTAAATATAAAGAACCAATTCATACCTTTTGTGTATGTGTCACATTATGGAGATCAAAGAATTGCTCCATCTAAAGTATCCATGTGATTGGGTCCTTGCCATCAAACTTACTCATATCAATCTTAGCAACGTGGTTGGTCTTCAAACCAAAGCTAGAGTTTCTCCATTCTTGATTCACCTTCTTTGTGTCCTCGTCACAAATTTCATGGGATGCATTTTCACTTTCAGGTGTCTTCTCTGTTACGAAATTTTTCAATACTTCCATGATCTCCCCTTTTAAACCCTCCATCATCTCTTATAGTTCATCTTTTGTTACTATATTCTTTTGTAAATCATTTATGTCCCTACGCTTTTCTTCATCTTCATCAATATTCCAAGTAGGATTTTATGTTGGCTTATTTGATGTAGAAGTTCCTTTTTTTGGTGGCATGTTGGCCAAGTATCACTTTTGAACCTTGATTTTGAGGTGGTTCTGCTAGACAATATTTATTCTATTGTATCTCCCAAGTTTCGGCCCTTCTGGGTGTGAAAATTTCATTTATGTAGTTCTCTAATATTTCTTCTCTGTAATGCCATAGGTCTGATCAAAATTGGATGTTCCAAGTGGAATTTATGGTAACTTCCCCACAACTTGCCGATTTTTGGCCTTTCCAGGATATCTCACTTGTATAGCATGCCCCGCACAAAATAATTGATATAAAATTCTAAAACTCGCACCAGAAATAATACAAACTGTCCATGATCAAATGAAACTAGTCCCACTCAATTTGGATACTCTAGCAATAATTTATGATTGTTTTACTGGAACACCTTCTTGCGACTAGTCAGATACCCTATGTTACACAAGGTGTATATACAAATTTAAGATGACCCAGAAGCTAAACGTTTTATGATAGATACCTTACTAATTTTTGTGAATAGTCTCCAGATTTCAGGGTCTGAAATGTTACATAAATGGTTTTATAGCAAAAATTCTACAATGACTCAGTTCAGGATGATTCCATAACCCTATCTTTTATAGGCTTTATCTATGAAAGTATAAGGCTTCATGAGATGAATTTTGAACCCAACGTACCTTGATCCATCTACTAAATAAATTCCAAGCTGTCCTTTCTAAAATTTTGTAGAAAAAAAGTTATAGCAAAAATTCCAAGGTGTCTCAGATGTAGTAGCGAAACCCCAAGACCTTGAGCTCTGATACCATATGTTAAGAACCAAATATAAATATAGCATAGAAAAACCTCAGAAAAAGTACTCAACTCCTTGAAAAAGAGATAATTTCAGATAATAAGCCTCTCCGAGGGGGAAACCTCCTTTTACCCTACTTAAATGTTCAAGTACAAGATGATTCAAAATGAAAATGTCTCCTTGGTATATATAGGAGACTAGGAGGTATAATTGCAACTAATGGCCTAAAGATGACATAAATAAAATAACATTACTAATATAATATGCCCCAATTAAGGGGTAATGAGCCAATATTAGGGATTAACATGCAAAGTATCAAATTTTAATTTCAAGTTGATAAACCAAATATGAAATGAATCCAAGCATCATTTGATATCATCTCAAGAGAGATGAATGTATATAATCTTGCGATGAATTTTCTATACTATCAACAAAAAAAATTCCCTGATACTATATCTAATTCGTCGCAAGAACATTGTGTCCAATTTGAATAGTTTGCAAGCACTGCAAGGATTATATTATGGTGCAATGTAGTGTAGTGTATAATAACAATCTCTATGCCAAACCTCAAAATGGATAGTAACATATCTTGTTCTTAAGAAAAATATTCTTTGTATGTTTCCTTTGTGGTGGCTCAAGCCCTCAGTACACATGATGCCTTACAATAAAATGTAACAATTTTACTATTGAATGATAGTTTTATGTCACCCATAGTTAAGGAAAGAACTTAAGGTTCTTAGGTCTTATTTGAATCTTGTTATAATTGAGATTCATTACATAGTCCTTGAAAAAAGACAAATAACTTATGTAGCAGATATTAATTTGGTTTTTGTGTGGGACATTTTATGCCATTAGTATGTTTTGTACAAAAATAATGGATCTTGAGGACTACACCATGGTCAAGTAATGAGGAACAAGGAACAAGTAATGAGGAACGAGGAACGAGGAATAAGGAATGAGTAATGAGGAATGAGGAACAAGGAACAAGGAACAATGAACAAAAATTGTAGGAGGACTCGACATCGACAATAGTGACCTGTGAATGGGGCCAACATTGAAATTTTTTCAAACAATTTCTGTATGCAATGAAATTTGTCATGGATAGAATATTTTCATGACTTAATGATATGGGAGGGTTTCTGGACTCAAATTTGACTGACACACCCACTTTATTCCATCATCAATTCATCATGTAAATCATAAACCCTAATTTTCTGTCAAAGTACACAATTTGGTCGACGCAAGTTTTATGTTTTCATCAGTATTTCTTCATTTTTATTTCAGGTTCTACATTAATGTATATGTGTCATATTTTTGATGAAAAATCCCTCTTTTTCATTGATTTATTAATCAACACCATAAAAATATTAGAGGCGGGCAATAGTGACATGTGATTGGGGCCAATGTTGAAATGTTTTCAAACTGTATCTGTATGCATTGAAATTTGACCTGGATAGAATATTTGCATGCCTTAATGATATGGTAGGGTTTCTGGACTCAATTTTACTGGCACACCCACTTTCTTACATCATCAATTCATCATGCAAACCATAAACCCTAATTTTCTTTCAAGGTACACAATTTGGTTGACGAAAGTTTTAAGTTTTCGTTAGTCTTTCTTCATTTTTCTTTTAGGTTCTACATTAATGTATATACAATGTATCTGTTTCATAGTTGTGATGAAAAATCCCTCTTTTTCTTTGATTTCTTAATCAACACCATAAAAATACTAGAGGCAGGCAATAGTGACATGTGAATGGGGTCAACGTTGAAATGTTTTCAATCTGTATCTGTATGCATTGAAATTTCACCTGGATAGACTATTCACATGCCTTAATAATATGGGAGGGTTTCTGGACTCAAATATGACTAACACACTCACTTTATTCCATCATAAATTCATCATGTATACCATAGACCCTAATTTTCTTTTGAGGTACACAATTTGGTTGGCACAAGTTTTAAGTTTTCATCAATCTTTCTTCATTTTTCTTTGACGTTCTACATTAATGTATATACAATGTATCTATGTTATATCCATATTTTTATCAACTGCCTTTCTTATCCCCCCCTCTAGGATTATCTAGAACACTCATGATGTCCATGTTGATTTTATGTAACGTTACCTTGGGGATCCATGTATGGTACTTGTATATTGCCGTCCCTCCTATGCCATACATTCCAACTCCTGATTTGGTATATATCCTTGCCCAAACGATGGGTACTACCCCTATATCTTCCACATAGTTCTAGTTTTCCCTGACCAAAGTTAGAAAGGAGTTGACAAAGGGGGTAACTCTAAGAAGACTAGGGTCACTAATAACTCTTGACAAGATATGGCTGCCCAGACCACTACACCTAGAGTCATACCCACATATGCTTTATGTGACACGATGGAGATTCATACACTTAATGGTTTATTTAGTTGATTATGCTAGTTTCTTAGACATGTATTAGAAATATTAGTCCTCAAGAATTGGTTTCCCTTCATGTATCCCCCCACATGTTCCAACCTCATTGTTTGATTCCATATATATAGCTGCAATTTTTGTAGTTTGGATGTTGAACCTTTAAAGTTCTTCTTATTCTTGGGTGCCATTGGAATTCCCCTTACCAATGAAAAAACCTTAAATATAAGGGTTAGTAATATGTATGTTGGTCCCCATCCTCCTCCTTGATGGGTTTCCTTGGACTAGTATGATGAGAGAGTCCTTATTTCTATCATACTTCTAGTAGATCACATGCTCAACTCCAACTCATTATCGCACTATTGAGATTCAAATATACTCCAATGAACCAACCTCAAATGTGATTCCTTAGATTTGATTGGCTTGATTCAACTATTCTTAGAGCCATTGGTATGAGCCTCGATTCTACTGGCTCATTTGAGATCGTTGGATCCCCTTTCATGTTTAGTCGGGCTTTTCAGGTTTTTTCATGTTCAATAGGGATTCTCGGTTTTATTCCTTCCCCCTCCCCCTTGGGGTAGGGAATCAATTCCTATGTATCCATATTATTTGCAGTCATGATGCTTCTATGTTGTACTTGACCCCATTGTTCTAGGAATTTCTATGTAGGATTGTTTATATCACTATATTATACTTTGGCATGTATTTTCCATCCCCATGTTGTACTATATTGAGACCCCATTTTATCTCATTCACTTGGCTCCATTATGCCACGCATACCATTATATCATCTTTATGAGATTTCTTAATGATTATGGATATGCCTACCTTGTCCCTATTGGGATCTTGTACACCTATCACCTTTTGAATTTGTTTTTGATAGGTGGTACTCTATGGTTCATATGTAGGTGGTCCCCCTTCCTTGGACACTTGTCTCCCTCCTTGTTCCTCTCTGAGCATTGTAAATAAAATTGTGATGTATTTTGGTCATACAATTTCCTCCTAAACTCACACATCACGGGGAAGTATGTTATTACCTAAAAACTACTCAATTGTGACATTTCCACAAGTTTTTGTTGAAATATACCATTATCAACATGTTTACTATCCATTTCACCTCACTTCCCACCTCCACTAGACCTCTATAAGTTGCTAGGAAAAATCATAATTTTGACCCATTAAAGCTAGCACAAATAATATCCCTAAAATGTGTGTCATTGTGTGGAAGGTACCCCCAAAAGATACACTGACCCATCAAAATCATAATTTTGATTGTTCCCAGCCCAAATTTTCCAGAAAGGGAAAGTAGTTATCAATGGAAATTTCTAAACTCTAGTTGATATTCCTAGCCTTGATTTTGTCATATTTAACAACTATTTTATGACCATGTCAAGGGTGTTTAACCACTACTTTTCCTATAAATAAAGGCCTGAGGTAATTCCATCCATCCATCCATCCATAGTAGGTACATGTGGCCAAAAGCACACTATACATCTTTAGGACTCCTTCCTCTTGATAGTGTTTTATGTGTTTTGATCACTCAACCAAGGAGGGGATATATACACAGAAAGGAATTAATGGAACCTCCCAAGAAGGAGTCTTTGGAGCCACATATTTAAAAATTATACTCCCTAGGTGATATCTTTGATCTTTCTATTCATTATAGAGATATTCTTCGCATTATTTCAAACTATTTGTTCATGCCTATTGTTGTAATTTCTTGGTTTTCTTTATTGTCACATGAATATACTAGGGTTTGAATCTTTGTGAAGCATATTTAGGATATGGTTTTCATGTTCTACTTTCATTTTTGTCGGGATATAATTAATAACCATTAGATTAGTACATTCTGTACACCATTGCTGCAATTTATACCCAACAGTTGGTGATTATGCTACTTATCTTGTGAGAGGAGTTGGCTCCATTTCCTTCTAGATGCCTTGAAGTGATTTTATTGATTGATGTTCTATTTGTTCCTGGGTTGAAGAAGAATATTATTTTAGTTTGTTGTATGGTATATGCACATTGGAGAGTTTCATTTGAGGGACAACATTGCACCATCAATGATTGTAGTTTACCTAGTCTGAGGACTTTTTCTAGAGGGGTGAGAGAAGGTGGTCTTTATGAGTTACTTGTTGATATTGTGGCACTTGTAAATTCTAGTGAGAAGCTAGATTATCCTTCTATAATTGAGGAGGCATGTGCATATAATTAATGGTAGGATGCCATAGAGACAGGTCCAAAACCTATTATGGAATTAGTGATTAATTATAAGCTTACAACTAATGTGAGTGTTATACACTATAGGGCCAAGGTTACTAAATTATATTAGATAGAGGGTGTTCACGATGATGTTACTCTTGCATAAAGATTTTGTCAAAAATATGGAATTGGCCTAGTTCATGTTGTTTTAGTTTCCATAGGTTTTGAGGTTCATGAGAGATATTATCATTTTCATATGTTCTTCATCACATTATGTGGGTTGTTACCTATACCATGAGATTGGTATTTTAGGATGTATGTGACTTGTGCATATTTATATCTTTATAAATTTGATAGATGCGATTCACTTTCCTTGGTATTGTATGGAGATATGATTATATTTCAAGATGTCTTAAATAGATAATGATGCGATGTTCGTTGATTTTGGCCCAGGATGTTGACTTGAGGGATGATGGAGTTAGGTAGGTGTATTATGACCCAAATTTACGCTCCTTCAAATTCAAAAGTGGTTAGCACTCATTGAAGGTTAGAGATGATGTGATAAAATCCTAAGCTTACAACAAATCACGACAGGCTCCTATTCCTCTTTCCTGACAGCGAATCTCCTCTGATCTGGTACAACAAATATTTTGCGATCTGTCTAGAACGTGACCACCAAAGAAGACAATGAACGATTCTTGACAATAGTTTTCAGGGTCTATTGGAAGTAACAATAGTGATATTCACCCTCCCTTAAGATTTGTCAATTAGAATATGTGACAAATTGCAAGAAATTCCTTGCGAACGGTGGCAGCGATTCAATAATCAAATCCATAGAGGAGAATTTCTCTCTCATGTAATTATGGTGAACATCAAAATCTTCAACAGGTTAACGGTAACAACGATCCTTCAATGTAGTGTGTCCCCTTCAAAAATCTTCAGTAGCTTTAATATGAGACCTCCTCCACGCACAACAAATCAGACTTTGACATACGACTTCTCCATGCAGCAGATTGACGGATGGCTCTTGGTGAGATAGATGGATGGCTCCTCCATGCAACATCTCAATAATCGCTAACCTACTCTGATTATTATAAGAGTGTTTGGTCACTTTGCACACAAACCTATTACTAATAATTGGTAGCAACATAAATTTTGGTGTTAATTGGGCTTAGTTTGTGATTTTTATCTTGTACACCAAGATTAATGAAAGGCGAAGATATTTAAAAAATGAGATGAAATTTGGTGAGTAAAAATATTTATAATTTTTTTTTTGCAAATACATAAATTCATTCTTTTGGTAAATAAACTAAATTTATATTAATATGCAACTTATATGACAATACATTGATCAAATATTTTTAACCCATAATGTTTTCAATCTGCCTTCTAGGTCACACTAACCATTTTCATTGACCATCTCATACAAAAGGATGTCAATATCAACAAGATAAATGGAATCCCTGTTCAAATTTAGCTCTAATAACAAGATAAACACCAAATTGTTGTATCAGACCCCCTTCTTTGTGGGACAAGGGACCCCCTCTGCCCAGTGATTTGACTCGTAAAGTCTATGGAGATATATATACCCTACCCCCCTCTAGATTTTAACTTGTGACCTCTTAGGAGAAAACACATGTTCTTAACCATTAGACCCATTATATATATTAATTAAAAAATAAATAAGAAATAAAACATAAAACATTATAACAAAACCCACACCCATATGTTGATAATATATTTATAATATATAAATTATATATATAAAAATTATATATATATAAATTATATATATATATATATATAAAATTTATATATTATAAATATATAAATTAAAAAATAAATAAATAACAAAACATAAAACATTTTAACAAAAATGAAGCCCATATGTTGATGCATATCCCCATAGCCCTGCCCATATGTTGATCCATACCCCTGCATCCCTACACACTGGAAATATGTTGATGCATATCCTCATGCCCATATGTTGATCCATATCCCCGCAACAGTACAGAGGACTGGTCATATCCCTGTGACAACATACTGGCCATAGATGGAAAAATAAGCTACATAGAGAGGATAAAGACTAGGGCTCAAACAAACCAGGAGAAAGATGTTGCGAACATAGGATAAAGAGGGCGTGAAAAGAGGAGAAAGAGGTCAAGCGCCTTAGCCCTAGAAATGATAGAAGGAAAGGTAGATTTCCATGAGTGGGAATGCCTCGTTTTTTTTTCCATATTTACTCACATTTTTCTTGTGACCCTTCTAGGATAAGTTGAATGTCCCTTGAAGAAACTATAGAATAAGAAACGATAGTTTATTCCTATAGAAGAAACTATGAGGCCCAAGTATCTTGAGTTTGAACAACTACTACAAAAAAATGGACCTGAATTCACTTCATTGAACTAATCAGGATAAATTTTAAAAGTTTTGTGGACTCTCTGGTGCCTAGAATGGAATGCAACATCACTGATGCCATCCTAACAAAATGGGTAGAACCAATATTGGAAATATTTACCAGAAATAGATATTTATTTCCAAGGTTTGTGCAATTAATTCAATTAGATAAGTCAATTTGACCTTCCCTATTCACTTCACACTAGCAACTAGTTAATTCCAACCATCCACCTTCAAGAACATTAATGGAAAAAAACTAATGCAAAAACTATGTCCCTTATATGGCAATCCTAAAGCTAGGTAGATTAATATAACATTTCAAAGATGATTTTGGAAATAATGTAAATATTGACTTTTTCATCTTTCTTTGTTTAGTTTGATGAAAACTGTAAAGCATTGGTATTTTCTTGGATGCTCCTTGCCTTACACCATTTCAAGGAGAACTTAATAATTTTATTAGGGAGGCAATGAAATCAGACAACCTGGCTCTCCCCCTCTCAGCTATTGAGCTCCAAGTTGTTCTTTCATGCAAAAAAATTCTGCAGATTTCGAATGGCCTTAATCTTGCTGGCAGATTTCAGTGTGCACTCACATTAGAATGCAAGTGGGGATAGACCAACATAGAACTTGGGAGGAGCAGATTTGTGATTGTGAACTCTTCAACAAGTGTAGACTGAAAAACATTCCATTATCAGCTTCCCAATTCACTATGACATCCAGAGCAGTTGTAACTTCCTTTTCATATATTCTTGGGGAATTTATTTTTCTTTTCCCATTATACCCACTTGAAATGTCTAGCCCTATTTATCAAGCACGTGGAATACTACAAGCATTAGTGAATTCGGAGGACCAGATTTGTAAATTATGATCTCTTCAGCAAGTGTAGACTGAAAATCATTTCATTATCAGTTTCCCAATTCACTAAGTAATCTAGAGCAGGTGTAACTTCCTTTTCATAGATTCTAGGGGAATTTATTGTTCTTTTCCCATTATACCTACTAGAAATGTCTAGCCCTATTTCTCTAGTGTGTGGAATCATACAAGAATTAGTCACTTTGAAGTTCTTGTAAACCCACCAGACTGCTTAAATCATTCTTTAGAGTAGGGAGGTCAAGTTCCTACAACTACAACTGATATTCATGCAGACAATAGTAGACCAATAATATAATATCTCAACAACTAGGACTGATCCTAGACTGGAAAGTATTCTTTCTTCTAATGGTCAATATATGTTGACAGTTGCCCAAAGCATCTATCCTTGAATTCATGTTGGGGACCATATTCCTAGATTCTTTACTTCCTCCAAGATATCTTCGATCTTAAATACTAGGGGAGCTTCTTCCATTTATTTTCCCCAAAGAACACTTTATTAATTAGGATACCTCTGTAGATCATTTCATTTTGTTGTATCTAGTTTCTCTATAGGGTTCACATTCTTTTTTCAAACTCTCTTCCATGGTTCTTTAGGTTGGACATCATTTCCACACTCTTTTTACTGCCAATATTGTTATTTGTACTTTTCAGTCCCACTTACCTATTTTGGACAATGTTGGCCATTCATATAGTTTCTCATTTTGTTTCTTTCTAACCTCCTTCTTAGCTTTTTTATTCATAGCACAAGTAAGATAAGTACACTTAGGTTATCATTTCTCCTTAAAACTTATTTTTTTGGTGTAAGTACTTAGAGAAGATAAAATTATCCTATCCATTGATCCTTTTATATCTTGCGTCATGTTTGTGTATTTTCATGACATCAAGGCCCAAAGTATCTTGGTGGATTCTAATATTGGAGCTACAGTTAGTGTATATTCCTTCCCATGTCTAATTCATTTATACATCAGTTAACATCCCTTCAAAGGTGCAAAGAACTTCATCTAAGCAAGTGTTAGCCTCTTGGGCACCCTCACTTCTGATCTAACTTTATGGCTGTATATACAACCAGTTAAAGTGTAAGCTTTATTTCAAATTATTTTGTAATGTATAAGAAATAATTCAATAGGTTCAAATTAATTTAAGAGTTTACTACTTATCAAGTGAGGTAGAAGTCATTGTGACACTTTTCCTTGCAAAAACATGTTTTCCTCTGGGTTTTCTTCTCAATCTGTAGGTCTTTTTTACTTCCATGCTATTTTTAAGGCAATTGTAGTTCTTTTTACTTCCATCCTATTTTTAAGGCAATGGTGGAATGTTGAACACAGATTATCATATGTGCATTTCCAACATTGAATCTCTTTAGAAGACCAAGTAATGGAGTGTATTCACATATTTTAGGCCAATATAGGCCTATGCACATTTTATAATATTATTTTGTATTGTTGTTAATGTTTGGCCAACATGTGGTCCCAGGTAGACCCTATGGCCTTGTAGAATGTTGTAATTTTGATATTTGTAGAGTATATTTTCTCATTTATAGAGCATGGGTGAGAGTTGCAAGTATCAATGTAAACTAAATACAGAATTTGTAGTCAATATAACTTCAGGCTTCCACCCATCTTAGGCACTTAGTCTCTCATCAATGATCATAGTTACCATAGTCAACTTGATGAATTAATTGGCAAACCAAAAGAGTCAAGAGTTTGACTAAGCAAGGAAAAAAACAATGAAAATATCACAAGAAAATGAGCAAATGACATCTCTATATGATTCTCACTGGTGATTCCTCGGGGTCTCATGGATCTAGCAACTAAAGATTTTCAAGGCTCTTTTAAGGCTGCTACAGGATGTCATTTACAATTGATAATGGGACTAATTAAGTTCACTTACAGGTATGAAAAATTGGGACTCCTTTACTGTCAAAACATAATTGTTCTCTTATTGATATAAGGTTGCCTTTAGATCTTTGGTTTCAGGATCATTCAATGTTGCTATCAGGGTTAGTTTAGGCATAGTTTTTGTTGTCCCAAATATTCTTTACAACAGTAATTAAAACATGAAACACTCCTTTGATCTGTAACACTTTAATGCTGAAAGTAAAATATGAAAACCACAAGAATTATACTCAAGGATTTTTGGTCAACGTGACCCTGGAAAATCCCCCATGGGGAAAACCAGTTGAAGAGGAAATATATTATGGAGCTCATAGAGAAATATTACGGAAAAGAAATCAAAATAAGGAACCTAATTTACAATAGCCAAAAGATCTCAAGCTTAGCAGTAAATTTCTCATTTAAGTGCATGCCCTCCTTGGGATTTGCACCCTTCTTCTTTTCTTCCCTCTTCCTTAAAGATTTGTGCCTGCTGTTGAACTTGTACACCCTATCTCAAGAAGTGTGCCCTTCCTCTTAGCTTGTGCACCCTCACTCAAGTTCTCCCTCACTTAAAATAAAAGGTAATAAAGAGGTAACAAATAGCTCATACCTAACTTACGTATTATAATTCTCCAACATTGTTCTTTACACTTAGTGAAACAAACACCAAATGGAATGGTTTACACAAGGTCAATGGAGAATGTTATTCTTATCTTATTCTTCAACTTGGATTGATCATGTATATGACTTGGATTGAGCATGTACATAAATGGTACCTGGCATGTATATGACTTGGATTGATCCACATCCATATATGTGCATCCATAGTTGTTAGTTTTCACTCAACCACATTGCAGAGGGTGTAGTTGTACTTCCTCCTAGTCACCAAGCTTATTGTTACCCCACAATGGTATTAATGTGAAGTGTGGAGGGCATGCCTCTTTTATTTCAAACCCCATAGTCTATACCTTTGCATCCACATTAGTATATAGCTCCACATCAACACTCCACTTCACTTTCCTTTGCACTTAACATATCCCCTTACTTTTTATGTGATTTCTTCTATGTGCATCAACCTTCCCCATAGCCTCTACATCATGTCACACTTTTCCCTTATCCTTTTTCTTGTAGATGAAAAGTGAAAAGTGAAAATATATGAACTTACCTTCACTACATTCTTAGCTCTGCATGCATAAAACTTTCTAAGGAAAAATAATAGGATTTTGGCAAAACTTGCAAAGGAGGTTTTGTTGAAGGCCTTAAACCCTGTAAAACTGTATCCTAGAGCACTAAAATTGAACAAAAATAAAGAAAAACCATTAAAGAGAGCCTTCTTTATTATTGGTCCATTTACGATTGAACCACACATCCCCATTGGGAGTATTTTGGTCTATAAGCTTCATCCCCTTCTAGTTCTTCCACCTCTTCAAGCAATGGAAGTTGGATGATGCATAATGTAGGAATGGATGGAGTTACGTGAAAATATGAGATGGATGTTGCATGGATGTTGTATCAACAAGGTGAAGCCCCGATGATCCTTATCAGTATTCAAGATCTGTATGGTGGTCCCTATAATCACAAAAGCTTACTACGTTAGAAATGATGACATTTGATTCAATGTTGTATAGGTGTACTAAGTGAACTATGACATTTTCATGGTACTTTTAAAATTTGGGTCATTTTGCAGTACTGCACACATAGTTCACTTAGTACACCTCAAGAAATTATTTCTTTTCTTAAAACCTCTTGCTCCTTCCCATAGCTAGTTTTCATCAAAGTTGAATTTCTTGCATTTCATTTTCCTCTTGCATGGTTTAAAGAGTCGAATCAAAACACCATCAGTTTCATGACCACTCCTTTGAGTAACAACAACCTAAAATCAAGAGCTAATTAAAATTTATCTAGCAAATTTTCTAGGGATCTTCAAACCCTTATTGGCTTAGGTGTAGAGATTTGGAATATGATTGTGAGAATAAATTTCCAAATTTGCTAAACAAACATAAAGCCTTGAGTTAAGGAGTGAAATCCAATTGCTATATCACTGAATTTGGGAAGCCCTTCTAACACAAGGGTCAATCATGAGGTCACATTGGGGCCCTTAGAGTAATCAACCCTTATTTGTTGGTCTTGGTGTCGACTATCGATTGTCCCCCCTCTGCTTTGGTATAGTAGGTGGTACCATAGAGGCCATACTATTTTAGACTTTCTACATAAGGTGACAACATAGGGAAGGTCATGTTGTACCTGGGATCGACATTGGCTAGACTCACTCAGACTCCTTGGAGGGTTTCCCACTGCTCGGTGAGGTAACTTGCACAAGGGCATTAGTTCATTAATAATTTTGTCAATGTAACTTTCCCACCCGTCAAAACTCAACCCCTTCATACATCGATTCTACGATGTTGGATTCCATCACCAACTAGTGCTTCTTTGTGAGAAGGTTTGTTTTCATGCTTGACTCCTAGATTAATTAGCGTGTGTTGTTTTTTCTCCTTAGTTGGCCTTAGGATTGAGTTTGTGTGTAATGGCATCAGTTCCAGGTTAATTCCTCATTTTATCAATAAAAAATATTTATTCAATTAAAATAAAAGGTAATAAAGAGGTAACAAATAGCTCATATCTAACTTACGTCTTATAATTCTCCAACATTGTTCTTTACACTTAGTGAAACAAACACCAAATGGAATGGTTTACACAAGGTCAATGGAGAATGTTATTGGAAAATTCAAAATATTGTCATAAACCCACATCTCACATATTTGTACATGCACCATAGATTCACAATATTTCATGAAGAGGTCCGGGAGAAATGCCTCCATGCAAAATTGTCCACATCAGAATTGTCCATGTCCTTGATGAAAATATATAAAATTCCCTTGAAGATATTTTAGTCCTTGTCCTGCTCAAAAAGGATGATCCCATTCTAGAATTAATCATCAAATACTACTTTTATGCCCCCTCTATCTGGTAAATTCTACTTCTTATACTAGCCTTCCCCTACAATAGGGAGTGTTGTGTCCCTTTTATCAAAAATAAGTGAGGTTCCTCTTATTTATCCCAACATTCTCCCAACCTCTTGGAGAGTAATACATGCAGCCTCAAAACTAATGTTTAGGGAAACTAGAATCCAATAATGAACAGGGAGTGAACCGAGAGTGAGGGGTGTGAATCGAGAGTGAGGGGTGCTCTAGATAAAATCCTATGCCAGAAATCCAACAAAGATGATGATTCCTCAATCCCCGCTCAAGGCATAAAAGACTAACGGAGCAACATTTTTTAGTTATGTGAGATGATGAAATCTTGTTTAGGAATGGAATAGGTGACCAAATTATCCATCCGCTCCTGAGGCATGGTTTCACAAATTGGACCCTAAATCCAAATGTCACATTGCTTCTTACTGAACAAAGCACTAGTTATCGAAATCGATGAAAAAAACTACTTTTGAGGTGTTGGAACCGAGAGTGAGGGGTGCTCTAGCTGAAATCCTACCCTAGGAATCCATTAGAGTCAACGGTTCCTCAATTTGAGTCTCGGTTTTAGTTTTATGCTCATTTGCAATTCGCATCCCAAACCATTTTAGGGACTCTTGGCAATTCCTCCTCCGAGCATAAAACCCTAATGGAGAAGCATTTTTTAGCTCCATGAGATTTTGCATGATTGTTTAGGCATGGACTAGGTGACCACATTGTCCATCCACTTCTGAGGCATGGTTTCATAAATTCGACCCCTAAATCCAAATGTTGCATTGCTTCTTAATGAGCAAAGCACCAGTTATCGAAATCGATGAAAAAAACAAAATATGATGGGTTAGAACAAGGAGTGAGGGGTGGTCTAGATAAAATCCTATGATAGGAATCCAACAAAGATGACGGTTCCTCAAACTGAGTCTCAGTTTTCATTTTATGCCCAGTTGCATGTCACAGCCCAAACCATTTTGCGGACTCTTGGCCAATTCCATCTTAGGGCATAAAACCCTAACAGAGAAGCATTTTTTAGTTACGTGAGATGATGCAATATTGTTTAGTCGTGGACTAGGTGACTATATTTTCCATTCTCTCATGAGGCATGGCTTCATAAATTGGACCCCTTAATTCAAATGTTGGTTTGCTTCAAACTGAGAAAAACACTAGTTCTCAAAATCAATCAGTAAAGCAACTTCCGAGGCATGGAATCTAAGAGTGATGGATGCTCTAGCTGAAATCCTATCCTAGGAATCCATCAGAGTCAACGGTTCCTCAATCTGAGTCTAGATTTTCTTTTTATGCCCAGTTTCAAGTCGCATCCCAAACCATTTCGAGGACTCTTGGCAATTCATCCTCGGGGCATAAAAGCCTAACAAAGAAACATTTTTGAGCTCCATGAGATTTTGCATGCTTGTTTAGGCATGGACTATGTGACCACATTGTCCATCCTCTCTCGAGGCATGGATTCGTAAATTGGACCGCTAAATCCAAATGTTGCATTGCTTCTTACTGAACAAAGCACTAGTTATCAAAATCGATGAAAAAACAACTTCCGAGGGGTTGGAACTAGAAGTGAGGGGTGATCTAGCTCAAATCCTATGCCATTAATCCAAGAGAGATGAATCTTCCTCAAACTAAGTCAAGTTTTTCATTTTATGCCCAATTGCAAGTCGCATCCCAAACCATTTCAGGGACTCTTGGCCAATTCCCGCTCAGGGCATAAAAGACTAACGTAGCAACATTTTTGAGTTTCGTGAGATACTGCAAGATTTTTTAGTCATGGACTAGGTGACCAAATTATCCATCCGTTCCTAAGGCATGGTTTCATAAGTTGTCCCCTTAATCCAAATGTTGCATTGCTTCAAATTGAGAAAAACACTAGTTGTCGAAATCAATGATTAAAGCAACTTCCGAGGCATCGCATCCGTGAGTGAGGGGTTCTCTAGATGAAATCCTATCCCAGGAATCCATCAGAGTCAATGGTTCTTGAATACGAGTCTCGATATTCATTATATTCCTATTTGCAAGTCGCATCCCAAACCACTTCGAGGACTCTTGGCCAATTGCTCCCGAGGGCATAAAAACCTAACAGAGAAACATTTTTGAGTTCCATGAGATGTTCCAAGATTTTTTAGGTGTGGAATAGGTGACTATATTTTCCATCCTCTCCCGAGGCATGGTTTCATAAATTGGACCCCTTAATCCAAATATTGGTTTTCTTCAAACTAAGCAAAACACTAGTTCTCAAAATCAATGAGTTTGAAACTTTCGAGGCATGTAACCCGGGAATGATAGGTGATTTAGCTGAAATCCTTTCCTAGGAATCCATCAGAGTTGACAGTTCCTCAATATGAGTCTTCATTTTCATTTTATGCCCAGTTCCAAGTCACATCCCAAACCACTTTGCGGACTCTTGGTAATTCATCCTCGGACCATAAAATCCTAACAGAGAAACATTTTTGAGCTCCATGAGATTTTTCATGCTGTTTTAGGCATGGAATAGGTGACCAGATTGTCCATCCACTCCCGAGGCATGGTTTCGTAAATTGGACCCCTAAATCGAAATGGTGCATTGCTTCTTACTGAGCAAAGCACTAGTTATCAAAATCGATCAAAAAAAATAAAATCCAAGGGGTTGTAACAGAGAGTGAG
Source organism: Picea glauca (assembly GCA_000966675.3). NCBI lineage: Eukaryota > Viridiplantae > Streptophyta > Pinopsida > Pinales > Pinaceae > Picea > Picea glauca. The sequence goes on from JZKD02S1751422.1 coordinate 522,134, forward strand.
GGGTGCTCTAGCTAAAATGCTACACCAGGAATCAAACAGAGATGATGGTTCCTCAAAATGAGTCTCGATTTTCGTTTTATGCCCAGTTGCAAGTCGCATCCCAAACCATTTCGGGGACTCTTGGCCAATTCTCACTCATGGCATAAAAGACTAATGGAGAAACATTTTTGAGTTCCGTGAGATGTTGAAATATTTTTTAGGCATGGACTAGGTGACCAAATTATCCATCCGCTCTCGAGGCATGGTTTCTTAATTTGGCCCCTTAATCCAAATGCTACATTTCCTCAAACTGAGAAAAACACTAGTTGTCGAAATCAATGATTAAAGGAACTTATGAGGCATGGAAAACCTGAGTGAGGGGTTCTTTAGATGAAATCCTATCCCAGGAATCCATCAGAGTTGACGGTTCCTCAATCCGAATCTCAATATTCATTATATGCCTAGTTGCAAGTCACATCCCAAACCATTTTGGGGACTCTTGGCCAATTTCTCGTGAGGGCATAAAAACCTAATGGAGCATCATTTTTGAGTTCCATAAGATGATGCAAGATTTTTTAGGCATGGAATAGGTGACTGTATTTTTCATCCACTCCCGAGGCACAGTTTCATAAATTTGACCCCTTAATCCAAATGTTGGATTGCTTCAAAGTAAGAAAAACACTAGTTCTCGAAATCAATGAGTAAAGTAACTTTCGAGGAATGACACCCAAGATTGATGGCTGATATAGGTAAAATCCAATCCCAGGAATCCATCGGAGTCGACGGTTCCTCAATCCGAGTATTGATTTTCATTTTATGCCCAGTTGCAAGTCGCATCCCAAACCATTTCGTAGACTCTTGGCAATTCATCCTCAGGGCATAAAATCCTAACAGAGAAACATTTTTTATCTCCATGAGATTTTGCATGCTTTTTTAGGCATGGAATAGGTGGCCATATTGTCCATTCTCTCTCGAGGCATGGTTTCATAAATTGGACCCCTAAATCCAAATGTTGCATTGCTTCTTACTAAGCAAAGAACTAGTTATAAAAATCGATGAAAAACACAACTTATGAGGTGTTGAAACCAGGAGTGAGGGGTGCTCTAGCTAAAATCATATGTTAGGAATCCAACAGAGATGACAGTTCCTCAAACCGAGTCTTAGTTTTCATTTTATGTCGAGTTTAATGTCGCATCCCAAACCATTTCGGGAAATCTTGGCCAATTCTTGCTCAGGGCATAAAAGACTAACGAAGAAACATTTTTGAGTTTCATGAGATGCTGCAAGTGTTTTTACGAATGGAATAGGTGACCAAATTATCCATCCACTCTCGAGGCATTGTTTTGTAAATTTTACCCTTAATCCAAATGTTGCATTGTTTCAAACTAAGAAAAAACACTAGTTGTCGAAATCAATGATTAAATCAACTTTCGAGGCATGACATCCATGAGTAAGGGGTTCTCTATATGAAATCTTATCCCAATATTCCATCAAATTCGATGGTTCCTAAATCTGAGTCTCGATATTCGTTATATGCCCAGTTGCAAGTCACATCACAAACCATTTCAGAGACTCTTCGCCAATTGCTCCTAAGGGCATAAAAACCTAACGGAGCAACATTTTTGAGTTTCGTGAGATGCTTCAAGATTTTTTAGGTGTGGACTAGCTGACTATATTTTTCATTCACTTCTGAGGCACAGTTTCGTAAACTTTACCCCTTAATCCAAATGTTGGTTTGCTTCAAATTGAGCAAAATACTATTTCTCTAAATCAATGAGTAAAGAAACTTCTGAGGCATGGAACCTGGGAGTGATGGGTTCTATAGTTGAAATCCTATCCTAGGAATCCATCAGAGTCGACAGTTCCTCAATCTGTGTCTAGGTTTTCATTTTATGCCTAGTTGCAAGTCACATCCCAAACCATTTTAGGGACTCTTGGAAATTCCTCCTCGGGGTATAAAATTCTAACAGAGAAAAATGTTTGAGATCCATGAGATTTTGCATGCTTGTTTAGGCATGGACTAGGTGAACACATTTTCCATCCACTCCCGAGTAATGGTTTTGTAAATTGTACCCTTAAATCCAAATGTTGCATTGCTTCTTATTGAGCAAAGCACTAGTTATCGAAATCGATGAAACAAAAAACTTCTGAGGGGTTGGAATCGATAGTGAGGGATTCTATAGCTAAAATACTATGCCAAGAATCCAACAGAGATGACGGTTCCTCAATCCGAGTCTCGATTTTCATTTTATGCCCAGTTGCAAGTTGCATCCCAAACCATTTTGGGGACTCTTGCCCAATTCCCACTCAGTCCATAAAAGACTAACGTAGAAACATTTTTGAGTTTCATGAGATGATACAAGATTTTTTAGGCATGAACTAGGTGACCAAATTATTCATCTACTCCCGAGGCATTGTTTAGTAAATTTGGCCCTTAATCCAAATGTTTCATTGCTTCAAACTGAGCAAAACACTAGTTGTCGAAATCAATGACTAAAGCAACTTTTGAGGCATGGAACCTGTGAGTGAGGGGTGATCTAAATGAAATCCTATCCCGTGAATCCATCGGAGTTGATGGTTCCTCAATCTAAGTCTTGATATTTGTTATATTCCCAGTTGCAAGTCACATCCCAAATCATTTCGGGGACTCTTGGCCAATTGCTCCTGAGGGCATAAAAACCTAACAGAGAAACATTTTTGAGTTTCGTGAGATGCTGCAAGATTTTTTAGGCATCGACTAGGTGACTATATTTTCCTTCCACTCCTGAGGCACAGTTTCGTAAATTGGACCCCTTAATCCAAATGTTCATTTGCTTCAAACTGAGAAAAACACTATTTCTCGAAATCAATGAGTAAAGAAACTTCTGAGGAATGGAACCTTAGAGTGAGAGGTTCTCTAGATGAAATCCTATCCTAGGAGTCCATCACAGTTGACGGTTCCTCAATTCGAGTCTCAGTTTTCTTTTTATGCCCAGTTGCAAGTCGCATCCCAAACCATTTCAGGGACTCTTGGCAATTCATCCTCGGGGCATAAAAGCCTAATAGAGCAGCATTTTTGAGCTCCATGATATTTTGCATGCTTTTTAAGGCATGTATTAGGTGATCACATTTTCCATCCACTCCCGAGGCACGGTTTCATAAATTGGACCCCTCAATCCAAATTTTGCATTGCTTCTTACTGAGCAAAGCACTAGTTATCGAAATCAATGAAAAAAACAACTTCCGAGGAGTTGGAACCAGGAGTGAGGGGTTCGCTAGCTAAAATACTATGCCATGAATCCAACATAGATGACGGTTCCTCAAACTGAGTCTCGTTTTTTGTTTTATTCCCAGTTGCAAGTCGCATCCCAAACCATTTCGGGGACTCTTGGATAATTCTCGCTCAGGGCATAAAAGACCAACGGAGCAACATTTTTAAGTTCCATGAGATGCTACAAGATTGTTTAGGCATGGAATAGGTGACCAAATTATCCATCCTCTCTCAAGCCATGGTTTCGTAAATTGGACCCCTTAATACAAATGTTGCATTGCCTCAAAATGAGCTATACACTAGTTGTCGAAATCAACGAGTACAACAACTTCCTAGGCATAACACTTGGGAGTGAGGGGTTCTCTAGCTAAAATCCTATCCCAGTAATCCGTCGGAGTGGATGGTTCTTCAATCCAAGTCTCGATATTCATTTTATGCCCAATTGCAAGTTGCTTCCCAAACCATTTCAGGGACTCTTGGCCAATTTATCCTGATGGCATAAAAACTAACTAACTACATGTCTCTGTTAACTAACTATTATATCTTACTGCCTTGAAAAAATACTGCACCAATTTCAATTGCACATTGAGTTTAACAAACACTACTTCCTACACAAAAATGTGGGTTGCACTATTTTTAACCATTGCCATAACTAAGTTATTCTTCAACTTGGATTGAACAAAACTAATATTTGTATACTTCTACTCTTGGCTTGAGCAAAACTAATATTTGTATAGTTCTACTCTTGTATTGAACAAAACTAATATTTGTATAGTTCTACTCTTGGCTTGCTTTATACATATTGCCAACTAAAACATCTAATATTTGGAACACACCAACTAATGGTTGTATTTATTACTCCATATCATTGACCCTCATCTTCAATGGACGTTTCTTATAATAATTCTAATTTGCACAAATCCAACAAACAACAATCTTGCTACCATTTTTTTCTTAGAACCATATGATAAATTTATCATGTCCTTAGTGTTATCAAATTAATATGTCAAAAATCAAGAGGGATAAGACATTAAATTATGTGGTTGACCACTAATATTGGTAATTGCACCCTAGTCTAATTGTGCATCCAAAACTAAAGATATACAATTTTTATTTAGAACTTTGAATATAGAAAAAAAAGTTCATAAATTAGAACTAGGATGTTGATGGACTACTAACTAACAACACGTCCACATGCAAATGAAGGTACAACCAAACATGCACCTATCAGATATTTCTTCATTGAGTGACGAAATATTAGGAAAAATAGAGGCCGGAAATGCAACTGCATCTAGTAGATATTGTTGGGTGTGTGTTATATTCTTTGCATGTGTGTGTGTGTGGGTGCGTCAGATACGACAACTGCGTCTGACGATTTTTAGCGGATTTTGCTATTTTTAGCGGATTTTGCTATTTTTAGCTGATTTGTAAATTAATCCCAGATTAAGGGATTAGGGTTTTGGTATCTACAGAATACCTAAAAACATTGTATATATTGTATGGCGAATGGTGAAATTCGATATAATGAAAATAAGAAAGGTTTTCCCGGTTGAGGGTTTCCGGTTAAAATCTTTGTGTAATCTGTGTATGAGCCATTGATTAATTTTTGTATTGCTTAAGAATCTATATGCATTGCTTTACTTCGCAGGTTTAAAACTTACATGTGGCAAACAAGGACCATAGGTGAAAAAGTTAGAATAAAATTTTGTATACGCATGAAATTTTTTCTTGCCAAAGGAGAATCATGCTCTTATGATGATGAGAGCATAGGATATATAGAGGTTCCATTCAGGTATAAGCATATGGTGAAATAATGGGTACCTAAGGAACTACCTCCTATAGATGTTGACTTCGTTGTCAACAATAGGACATATCGCATTACACCATCCTCCCTGCATGGCTTGGGGATATTTTCTATGGATGGAATAATTGTAAAAGACAATACAATAATTGAATTGATGGACTATGGCGTACCGTGTTACAATTATAATGATTGGATGCGGCTGGTCCGGTACATGTGAAGTATGCGGAGGTATACACTCGCTGCAAATTATATAAAGCTAATAAATAAGGATAAAAATAAGGGAGCGGCTATCTATATTGATGGAAGGCCTAAAGCTTCCAGCAATATCGCAGGATTTATAAACAACACATGACCCGTGACAACAAACAAACAACCGAATTGCATATATGAGGGACGTGAAGAGAATCGGGTAGTCCTATGTGCAATAAAAAAGATATCTCCCGGGGAAGAGTTATTAGTGGATTACCATTTGAATCAAATAGAAACATTGACTAATAGTGTGCAGGTTCTTATGCAACACCTCTTTAAGAAACCTCTACTTATTGCATTATATTTTTTTATTATTTTTAACATTGTCGTAAATATTATCTTTAACATCGTTTTTTTGTTATCATTATCATTTCTTTAAATATTTGGGGGTTCTAATTATATTATAATGTGGCAGGATAATCGTGGAAAAGGGCCAGCTGCAAAACATGTAAATTATTATCAATTTCCACTTTCATTTTACGTTGTTTTTATTATTTTCTTATATAATTTTATTGAAATAACATTACTTTTGTTGAAATTATATGTAGTCCACAGGCCATGTTGATCATGATTCTGCCAATGAGGAGGGGTTTTATTCATCCGCTGATCGGATGGTCTTAATAAAAAAAAAGATCATTAAATATAACAAGGAACTTGCTAGCTTCTTAGATCGTTCAGATCAAAATCTTGATTCAAAGCAAAGATCAAGCTCCTTATGTCACAACTTAACACATAGAAGGTAATAACCACAATTTAAAGTGTTTTTTTTAATGTACTCATATGTTCAATTATGATACTTTGTTCTTTAACTTTTACATTATCTCATGAAAAAACATTTTCTTTTATATAAAGACATTTTTGGAGACTATTCAGCCCGGTGTTGGTAGTGGTGGCGCTACAGAGATGCTACAGAGTCCTAATGCGGGCGGTCATACAGTTGCTAGAGTACTATTTACTATTCCATCTTCCACACCTAATTTATATAGGAGCCATGACACACACTGCCAGACATCCACACCTCGATCAGAGTCTAGAGATGGTGGCAGAGATGCAGATCATGGTGATGTGGTTGAGATGGTTGAATTTCCTCGAGATAGACATGTAACAAGCATGGGGACCCTTCCATGCACATTTTTGGTCGACGATAATGGACTTCCATTAAAACAATCAAGACTCCCAGGTAGTTTTAATTCATATTTTAATTGTTTAATGTTGTCCTTCTCATACATAAATCATCTAGATTATTAATTTTAAATTAATGATCATATATTTTTGTGTGTAGGAAACAAATTTTTTTATAGGCACCTAGAGAGCAAGGCCTTGTTGATTTTTTGGGAAACCTTATGCATGAGGTGGGATTTCCAGAATTCTAACCTCAAAAAGGAACTTATGGATTATCTTGAAGGCCTCTTTGGAGTAGACATGTTCAATAAAAAAGAGGTTACCTCTGCAGTGGGTGAATATTTAAAATATATGCGGGATGTTTGTAGACTAACCTTGGCAGGAAATCCTAGGTAAGAGCATCCTCCCTCAATTCCAGAGAGGGAGTGGAAGGAGATCATTGATGATGTAAAAGAGAAGATTTTGAAAAAATCAGGAGAACAAATAACTGGTACACCAAGGTAAATTACAATATTTTGATTTCAATACCAGCTTTATTTTTCTTTAGATCCAAATAAATGTGTGGTTATATATAACATACTTGAAAATTTTGATGATAGGTTGCCTAACACTTCGAAGGAAACCAAAGCAAGGATTTCCAAAAATGGCCAACACAAGCTAGGCCAAGGCGGTTACTCGAGGTTACAGTCAGGAATCATAAGTACCCAAACATATTAAGAATATTATTTGTATCACCTTACAACTTTCAGGTAATTGTAGCCAAAAACATTAAAAAACCATACCCTTATGCAATGTAGGGCGACGACTTCGGAACTAAAACCACGGAAGAAGACCTCCAACTTGGTTACAAGTATGGTTATAAAGTCATGGTTGATCGTAGGAAAAGCATGGGGAAGACCCCAAGATCCAATTTGTGGGATAAGGTAAATAAAAATCAGTCCACATTAACCTTTCATTACTTATAAAATATGTAAATGTTTGATATCATCCATAATTTAATGTCTTATCTTGTTTTAATCAGGGGATCAGTACTATCAACGAAACCATTAGTACTGGACAATAGAGAATTGATAGTGCAACATAGCCAAAAGATCATGGTGCTCCCCAACAACCCCATTCCAATGAGGTGCATCACCAAGATGTTCCTGTGACTGAGGCCCACGACAGTAAAATGACTGTATATTAATCATATACTTAATAATTTTGTACTTATAAATTTTGATGTTTCAATGGTATAAAAATGTCATAGTTGATCCTCCTCGACCTAAATATCAGGTGAAGATGTCAGAAGCCATTCCAACAGTTTCGACTAGAGGACCAGGTAAATAATTACATTGCAGAGTTTTTTTTTAATATTAATGAACTACTTCAATGATATTTAAAAATTGGCCATATAAATTTAATATTTTTTATTTTTGTAGGTGATGTCTCTCATAGAAACATCCACATCATGGGATGAGACCAGACATACTCGGCGTGAAAGGACTAAAACAACATTAGCTGTAGAAGAGAACCCAATAAACGAATACATAGAGATGGATGAATTACTTAAGACCTGGAGAGAACAAAACAAGACTAAAAGAAATTCAAGATGTCTTGTAATAATTTAATAAGACAATTAGATGTACATTATATAGTTGAACATGTAATGATGCATATAATGCATTGACATTATGGGTACTTTTTCATCTGATAATATACAAAAGGCTATTTCTATGGCTTGTATATATCTATGAATGTAATTTTGTTATACATTCAATGATAAATTCAACTTATCTTATAAGATTTGGTATATATTTATTCAATACTCCTTGATTCAAGACGTGAGAATGCAAGCAAGGCCTGGTGCCTTGTGCTTGGTCTATGGAGTCTAGGCAACAAATAGAACTTGTATATGCAATATGAAACTTTCAAAATCTTGTGACATGATATATGCAACTTTGAATGTCTTTTGACATGTGACATGTGGCAAGCATCTTTTTCCAAGCAATGTGCAAACTTTAAACTTGGTGCAACTTGCAAAAATATTTTTTTGGGAAGATGCAATAAATATAATTTTTAAGGATTAAACATGAGGGGTTGGAAATGGCCATGTCAAAAATTTTATAATATTTTTTCAGAGCATTACCCTTCTTTTCATTGTGTCTTTTCATTTTGTCTCACATGACAAAGAAACGAAATCACATTGCCATTGTCAATTTATATGTGGAGGGTTATTCAAGGTTTCAAGAATTTCTTGATATTTTCCTACTTTAATCCTCTCATGGTCATGTTAATCCATATAGAGGTCCATGACATAAACACTCATTGTTATAATGTTGACATAAATTCCAATCTTCACTTTGTCGATTAGAGGGCACAATTTTGGAAACAATTTAATGTTTTTAGTTCCATGAAATTTATTTTGTTTCTTCAACAACATTAAGGATTAAACATGAGGGGTTGGAAATGGCGATATCAAACATTTACTCTTTCACACATGTGCATCATATCAATATTCATGTCTACGATATGTGGAGGTTATTCAAGGTTTCAAGACTTTCTTCATATTTTCATACTTTATTCTTCTCATGGTCATGTTAATCCATATAGAGGTTCATGATATAAACATTCATTGTTCTAATGTTGACATAAATTCAAATCTTCACTTTGTCGATTAGAGGGCACAATAATGGAAACAATGAGAGATTTTTGACCATATGTCAACTAATTTGTCCCTTTAAAAAAACTTCATTGATGTGCAAGGGAGCACTGTGTCTATGAGAGGTCCTACATGAAAGTAAAAGAGGTAAATATCTAAAAGAGGTCCTACAGATTAAAATATTGATAATTATTTAATGAAAGTCTCCTACATATTGAAATACAAATTTGGTGGACCCAACAAACAAATTATTTACCACACCGTCTTTCGCACAAAATGGCACTTCCATCAACAAAGAAATAGATGGGATAGTACGTTGAAGTCATTGAGCCAACACAATGGACTCGTGACTAGGATGGAAATTCATGAAAGAATCCAGAGACAAACCCTATTAGGGAATCACAATAATCCTTGAAACTCTAAATAGAATGGAGAAGGCTTTGTTTTTCAGTGCCTCTCACAATGAGCTTCGCCAAACTTACAACTCATGTTTTTTGTAATATATGTTATTACATATATGTGTAGTAGAATATATATGTATTTTCTATTACAAATATATGTAATAAAATATATACATTATTACACACACACACAGACACACTGTATCCCATAAAATATGATTTTATATCCCAACTCCATATTACAATACTTGGCCCACATCCACCTGCAAAGATAACAATAGACTAAACCCTATAACAATTGAGACTTGGGACCCATTAGGATGAGAAGGAGTAGGAATTGAGACCCAATTGGCCCACTTACTTAAGTCATTATATAAATAATAAAATAAAGAGAAAACATTATTAACCCCATAAACATATAACAATCAAGTGCTTTTATAAGATATTGTATTTGTAGATTATCCCTTGCTAAGTTGAAATCCTACAATAGGATTTGAACTTATCCTCATTGTTACTTTTTATTTCACATGTAACGAAAGTATGTCAATGCCAAGTTCCTTTGGTTGTCTTGGATGACACCATCATTTATTATCAATCCCTATGAATCACCATCAAAGTGTAGTTTATGCCAAGTAGGTTTTGTTGTTTGCTAGTATATTGATGATGTCTTAGTGGTGATTTTATCATTGTCATTAGAAACATTTTAGGGTGGGGATACTAATACTAAAGGACTTCATTTATACATGAACTAGGTTATAGTCATATAATGACGATGATACTTAAGATGATCATGATGGCAATGCCCCTCTTAATAATCAAATACAATATTTTGAATGTTTGTCCAACTCTTAGGTGGTTATGGTACCTTAGACAAGTTCAATTTTAATTTTAATTTATAATAACCATGCAATATTTGGTGAGGGGGATCAAAATCCTAGGATGTATTGCTTCAAGGATTTACAAGGAAAATTTATACCACAATGAATTAAGGGTTCCACTTGTGTTAGTTATGGTAGGTTTTGACTCATTCATTTCTAAATCATCATTTAATTGAATCAACTAAACAACCTTAAAAATAACATTAATTAGGTTTGATTTCATGATATGTACATGAACATCAAAAAAATTTAACATCATAAATTCATATGTCACCTTTAAATATATCAAAAATCCTTATTCAGGTAAATCATATAACTTTACTATGGGATTCTAGAAAGGCATATCACTTGTCTTCCCCTACTCACCTGCTAGGAAAGTCAAGGTAAAGGAGAAGTACCCTAACGTACCTTATCTTCTACTAGGTTATCACCAAAACCTTACTATGAAATAATCACCAAAAACTTAACTCACATACCTTCCTTATAGATATCCTAACCTTTCTTAGTTACTGAAAGTATATATATGGTTCCTTAACCTAATTTATAGTCTAATAACCCTTATTAGGTATAATGGAAGGGGGTTACCCTATTATAACCTAGTCTTAGTTTCACTTACAAGTAAGCCTCCCTCTTAACACATATATCTCTTTTTCTATCCAACATTATTTTGTCTCATTTATTATTTTATTAGATGAGGTATCACAAAAAAGTATAATGGATATATCCTTATATTTAAATCCTTGACATTACCTGCTATGTGTTATAAAAAATTCCATCCAGGACTATCATAAAACTGTAGAAGTATTCCACTGTCAATGGTGATTAAAGTGTTGATGTCTTGCAATGTTTTTATGACACCTTGTTTTCCACATCCCAAAGAAGCCAAAATATGTTAAGGAATTCCAAAGGACCTTGTAATTAGTACAATCATTGCCTCCTTTCACTATTGTATGGAGGTTTGTTAACCATATTTTGTTGTGGTGTTTGCATGTCTTTTGGCTTGTTTGGTTGACCACGATACATTCCTACCCTAACCACCCGAAAAAATCTACTCAAACAATGCAACATTTATATTGTTTTCTAGTTGAGAGGGTCGATTCATGCTACAATCATGGTTCCAAAGAATTGATCTATATTGTATGATGAGAAACAGATTAATTTATGAGTGTTGATGAATGAATGGTAAGTTTGGTTAATGATATTTTTTTTGTGTCTTAACATATAATAATGAAATTTGCTAATCTGGTAGCATTGTATTTCTTCTAAAGTTATTACATTGAGCTCGTTGCCTTATTCTCTCTTTACAATAGTGACACTTCATGTGTTTTTATGTCATATACTTATTGAATGGATGCAAACTTATATTGGTTATGAACTTGTTACAATGATGCTCTATTTCATTGTTATCATAAAGACCCAATTTCATGCTTAAATGTTTCATAAGTATTGGTTCATGCTTCACTTCTTGCACATATGAAATTTGCTAAATGATGACTATATTATGAATGAATATGTACTTTTAACTTACAAAGTTTCACCTTGAAAATTGTATATTGCTTTATCACTAATTATGATTAATGGTGCATTGGTGTGTTGTGTTTAATAAAGTAAGTGTTTTCCTTCCAAGCATTCATTGAGAATTTTATTCTCTTACTTTTCTTGAAGCACCAGTTTAGAGAAGTCAACCTAATTCAAACAAAGTCCTTGTCCTCGCCTATCTAGAAATGCAATTATAGGACTCAATATTATCTCCCTAGTAAAACCCTCCTTATGTTAGAAACCACAACCTTGCCCAACTAGATCCCCACAAGCTTTGGACTTAGAATGATATTTCTAAATATTTCCCAAACATCGAATGGCCCTTCATTTTAATGATTCCCACAAGATTTGGAATGTGGATAATATTTAAATTTTAATAAAACCAACTGTGATGAAAATCCATGAATGCATCTAGAGACAAACCTTCATAGGGAGCCATAAAAATCCTAATTTTTTTGAGTAGAATAGAGAAGCCTTTGTTTTTCAAGGCCTCTTGTGATGAGCTTAGCCAACCTTACAACTTATATTTTTAGTAAAGATCACACATATAAATATATTTGATATGTATATGTTATCTATTTTAATAACATATCCATATCAAATATATATTGTTACATATATAACTTTTGGTTGACTCATTGAATTTCTCATATGCCAAACATTCATCAAAATATGTTCTTTTCAATATGTTAATGGATTATACAACTATAACTTGTCTTTATTGGACAATACATCTTCTCTATATGTCTTAGTATAACCATAAAAAAAACCAATTTAATGGAGCATTCTTCCTCCTAGGTTAATGCCCCCTAGAATGTGAAAATAAGACCTTTAGATATTTCTTTCAACAAAAGGCATTATCTATTCTAGAATAGTTGAATTTTTTAATATAGATGAGGGCCTATTGAGATGAATTGATAGAATAACTATAAATATCTAAGGGTAACTCTTGATTGGATGTCACACTCCATGTTTGTACTCTTGAAATCAAAACTAGATGGTGCTTGATCACATGCAGAGCGATCTACCCATACCTTATTTACTTCAGAGAATTTCTCTTTGTGAAATGTTTTCAAGAATATAATGAACTTCATAGCCTATAATATTCTTCCAATACATGCCCCCTTTCTTCAAAAATAAAATATTATTGTTTTTGCTCAAATATATATATATATATATATATATATATATATATATATATATATATATATATATATATATATATATATATATATAT
>JZKD02S1751422.1:535283-554777 GCA_000966675.3 Picea glauca
TATTTAATAAACCGTTTTCGTTGCAATTTCGATGCACAGTGGAAATCCTACAATGATTTCTCTATACAAACCATATAAATCCTACGACGATTTTGTTATACAAACCATGAAAGTGTTCATCTCAAGTGCGACAAACCATAAAAACCTTGCGATGATTTTGCTATACAAACCACGAAAGCGTTCATCTAACTTGCGACAAAACATATAAATCTTGCGACGATTTTTCTATACAAACCATGAAAGTGTTCATCTCAATTGCGATGAACCATAGAAATCCTACAACGATTTTTCTATACAAACTGGGGAAATTGTATAGTGATTTCGTCTCTATATACCCTGTCTTCATCGCAATCGCGACGAACTCTTCGAAAGATGATTTGTTGCAATTTTTTCACTTACTTTTCCTATATCGTTGAGTGTGTGACGATTTCCCTACTATGTCACTCTTTCGACAAATTCTTTACTTAGTCGTATTGGCGACGATATTTCTTTTTTTGTCGCAATTGTGACAATGTCGCTACTGTCGTTGCTCTTGCGATGTTAATCAAGGTTCTTCGCATGTGCCATGTCACATGAAACAACGTTTGGGAGACTCAATATTCATCGCAATATCCACGACATAACGTCGCAAGAGCGTCAAAATAGCCATCGCAAAAATGACCCAAATTTGCTAGTATTTTAACATAACTCGTAAGAAAATTTTGTTTTTTGAGATAACCATAAATGAATAGGATATGTTTTGTAATTTTACAATGTGACCAAGACCCAACATTTCCTTACATGAACATTTCAATTTGATGCCCATGGCTAAACCTTACTATATGATGAACATCTCAATTTGTCACATTTTGACGAATATTTCATATGTCGGGATTTGTTGAACATTTCCCAATGTCAATATGTGTCAAACATTTCCCAACGTTGGTATGTGACGAACATATCCCAAGGTCACACTGTCACTATCATATCAGAATGTCACAATGTGACGAACATAAATTGGCTATGTGAGTAGTAACGATGTAATGTAACAAACATAAATTGGTTATCTGAGTAGTAACATTGCAATTTAACAAACATAAACGGATATGGAATTGTGATGAACATAGCCCTATTGTCACAATATGAAAAACATATCCTCAGGCTACAATGTGATCCACATATCCTAACGTCATAATGTGACCAACATTTCCAAACTTCCTAATCTAACGAAGACAACCCATTATTGCAATGTCATGTAAAAAACTCAATGTGGCAGTGTGGTAAACATAGACCGACATTATAATGAGATGAACACTTCTTGATGTTGCAATGTGACGAACATAACCTAATGTTGCAGAGAGATGAACATAACCTAATGTCACAAAGTGACAAACTTTTTTCAACGTCACAGTGTGATGAATAATGGTCTAATGCCATTATGTTATGAACAAAATCTCATGTCGCAATGTCATGAACAAAACATGAGCATCATAATTTTGTACTACCATAGTAAACCATGATTAAACATAATCAACTGGGCTGACCATAATTAGCTCCATAAGGTCTACAAAGGTCAGCGAAGGGCATGTTTAACAATAGTCAATCTTGCTGAACCATAGTCAATCATGGTCATGGTCAACCATACTCAACGATGGTGAAGGTCACAATCCGACAACCATAAATTGGCTTTGCGAATAGTAACACCGCAATGTGATGAACATAAATGGATGTGGCATTCTGATGGACTTAGCCATGTAGTCGTAATGTGATGAACATATCCTCATGTTGCAATGTGACGCACATATCCACCCATCACAATGTGTCGAACATTTCTAAGCGTCCTAATTTGATGAACATAACCCATTATTGCAATTTGATGTGCACAACCCATTGTTGCAATGTGAGAAACATAAACCAACATTGAAATGAGATGAACAGTTCTCGATATCGTAATGTGACAAACATAACCTAATATTGCAATGAGATGACTGTTTCGTGACATCACAATCTGACAAACATAACTAAATGTTGCAATGTGACAAACAAATTAAGAGACAAACATTCAACAACGTCGCAATGTGAAGAACATTTGCAATGAGATGAGCATTTCCAATGTGACAAACATTTTGAATGAGAAGAACATTTTGAATGACATGAACATTTGTAATGGGACAAACATTTTCAATGTAATGATCATTTGCAATGTCACAATGAGGACCATTTGCAATGAGGCGAACATTTTTCATCATCACAATGTGATGAACATAACTTGATGTCGCAATCAAATGACCATTTCCCAACATCGAAATGTGATGAACACAACTAGATGTCAGAATGTGAGGAACAAAGGATGATGTCACAATGTGACAAAGAAAACCTTAGGTCGTAATGTCACGAACAAAACTAGATCAACATTGCAATGTGGTAGTGCTATAGTAAACAATGGTTGTACCTAATCAACATGGCCCACCATAATTATCTCCACAAGGTCTACGAAGGCCGACCAAGGGCATGATAAATAATAGTCAAACTTGGTCAACCTTAATAAACCATAGTCAACCATGGTGAAGGTGAACTATGATCATCTATACTCAACTTTGGTCCACGTTAATCTCATTCATGGTTAACCATAGTCAACCGTGGTTATGGTCAACCATACTCATAGTTAAGGTCAAACAAGGTGAAAGCCATCCATAGTCATGATCAACCATGGTCATGGTCATTAATAATAATATGGTCATGGTCACTATTGTATTATTGTTACTGTATTAATATGGTCATGGTCATGGTCATTAATGTATTGTTATTAATATACAATGGTCAACCATAGTAAATCAAAGTCAACCAAGGTTTACCAATGTTAACCATGGTCGTAGTCAATCTCATGGACAACAATTTTCAACCATGCTTAAGCATTGCCAACCATGGTGAACCATGGTCAAAGTCAATCATAACTAACCATGGTCATGGCAAGCCAATGTCAAATATAATTAACCATGTGCATGGCCAACCATTCTTTATTAATTAATAATACTTTAATAATGTATTCTTAATGCATTTCTTTATTATTGTATCATATTACTTTATTAATTCAATATATTAATGCTTTAACAATGTATTAATATATACTTAATTAAAACATTACATTATTAATCTATTAATTAATTAATTAATATTTTAAAGAGTTAATGTAATAACAATTTATATATAACATTAATATATTAATTAATTAATACACTAATACTTTTATATTGTATTCTCAATATGTTATTTTTTTAGTGTATTATTATGTTATTAATGTATTAACTTAATATATCCTTACATTGATATTTTAGCAGTGCATTAATTAATTAAATAATATTTAAAAAAAATATTGGAATAACTTAATTTTTACATTAATGTATTGATTAATCAATATCTTAATATTTTAACAATTAATGTATTTATTTATTTATACATTAATTAATACTCTATTAATGTTTTAGTTAATTATTACATTAATGTTTTATCACATCAACATATGCACTATAACTTTATTAATGTTTTAATATTAGTATTTATGTATTAATATTTAATATTTAATATGTGTGTTAATATATTAATATTTTATATTAATATTAATATTTTAATGTATTAATCTAGATTAATACTTTCATTTATATATTATTATATTAATGTAATGTATCATTACATTATTAATGTATCAATCAGAAGTGAATGTATATTTTAATGTAGTAATCCATTAATAATGTATTAATAGTTTAATATGTTACATTTTACATTAATGTATAAGTACTTTAATTTATAGATTATAGTAATGTAATAATGTATTACTAAATACATTAAGATAAATGTATTATTATTTTATTAGTGTATTAATACTTTAATAATGTATTTATTAATACATTTAATATGTTAATGTATTTATTCATGTATTTAATGTATTATTAATGTGTTACTCATTAGTGTATTAATACTTTAGCAATGTATTATTTAATAATGTATTAATTAATTACATTACATTATTAATATTTCAATCAATTAATATTTTATTTTATAAATTAATGTAAATTAATAGTTTAATTTATACATTACATTTACATTTTTAATATATATTATATTAATATAATACATTACATAAATATATTATATTAATCTATTATTATTATTGTTAATTATATTAATGTAATTAATTATGTATTAATATATTAATAATAGTTTCTAAGATATCTCATATATTAATTAATAACAACCATTTTATAAAAATGGTTAATATAATTAAATTTTTAATATAAAACTTAA
This sequence comes from Picea glauca, assembly GCA_000966675.3. Lineage (NCBI taxonomy): Eukaryota > Viridiplantae > Streptophyta > Pinopsida > Pinales > Pinaceae > Picea > Picea glauca. Next base: position 539,565 of record JZKD02S1751422.1, read on the forward strand.
AAGTTTTAGACTACCACTTAAACAGTTATTCATAGTAATTTTGTGACATTAAAAAGCTCTGCAGATTCGAGATCGCAAGGAGCTTGTGCCTCTCGAAATCCGCGTTGAACCGAAAGAGTATTGGACATGAAAACGATTTTAAATTTGGAAGTTTGAGAGCGTGGCAACCACTATTTATATTGAAAATACCAGACATAGCACCAGATCACGGCAAGCACTATCTCGGTGGCAGTTGACTTTTGTCGTTCCTTTGATATCATAAAAATAATAACAATCACAGCGAAAACAGTATTATCAACGAATTTCCGTCGCTGGCAGATTGAGGCCGGTTGGCATACGATAATGAATTCCTTATCCTATGCATTGTCGATAGTGAATAAATATATAGACTTCACTGAAAACAATGAACTCTTAATATTCCGTCGATATCAAATTTCTTAACGGATACATCTAGTTCACTTAACAAATCCATTAATAAGCGGACCCACACTGCCATGGTGGACTCCTTATATGTTCGTATGCACCTCGCATATATGCCCATGCTCTAATCCCATGTCATCACTAGGTTTTTTTCAACTAATGGATTGCTTTTGAAAAGGTTGAAGATTGAGGTGTAAAAAAAAATATGGAAGGTTGAGGTGAAAGTTATGAAAGTTGACGAACGTCTTGAAAATATTACCATTAAGAATTTGATTTGTGAAGATGAAGAATACCATACTAGTGGAAAGGATGGAAATGATATATATGGATGAAACTACCATATTAGTGGTAAGAGAAAGGGATAAGGACTGAATCTTTGAAGTTGTTAATTGGGTTGTTAAAGTTGTAAAAAGAGAATTGGAGAAGGATCTTAAGGAGATCCATATTTTAGTTAATAATTTGATTATATATGAATGTGGAAGTGTAGAAAGTATCATTGTAATTGCAAAATATGAAAATGAAGATGAAAGAAAATTGGAGGAGGTGTTAATGTTATTATCATTAAGAATTGGATTTGTGAAAATGAAGACTCCTACATTCATGAATATTATGAGTACGAGAAAGAGAAAATTTTCTATATTGATGATGGAAATAATATATATGGATGAAACTACCATACTAGTGGTAAGAGGAAGGGAATAGTGTTAAGATAAAGGGATAAGGATGAAATACTTAAAGTTGCTAATGGGGTTGTTAAAGGTGTAAAAGGAGAATTGGAGAAGGATCTTAACGAGATCCATATTTTGGCTATTAATTTGATTATCTATGAATGTGGAGGTGTAGAAAGTATCATTGTAATTGTAAAATATGAAAATGAAGATGAAGGAAAATTGAAAAAGGTGTCAAGGTTAGACTAGAGCATAAGAAAAAACAAAGAAAAGATGAAAATGATGAGAGAAAACAAATATTAGAATTTGTAGAAACACATAAAAGAATTTGTTTTGATGAATAAATCATTTAAAATGGTAAGAATATTGTTAAGTAAATGCAAAAAGAAGATGAGGACGATCTTGAGGTAATTGTAGTAGGAAGCCTATAAATGAATGAGAAAAATATTTCATCTAGTGTACAAGTAGATGTAGTTGTGTGTGATGGATTGTGCTCTTGAAGAGAACAAACAAATGTAAGAGGAAAATTATTGAATGGAAGTGAAGACATATTACAACCTTTCTAATGTTGTAATATAACAATAAATTAAGGGAATTGAAGAAGAAAAATACACTACTAGCTTAATAAAAGAAAAGGAAAAAGAGGTAACTCTACAAGTTGAAAAATTGGTAGAATATAGTAGTTTTGGTAGAAACTTGAATGAAAAAGTGAATGCAAAATTGAAAGAGAATGGATTGGGATTCAAATATGATAAGAAAGAACTCCTAAAAGAGGAATTGCTTCAAATTAGCGAGGAAATGAAGAAAATGAAAGATATGATGAAAAGATAATGAAATCATCTTGTGGTTGTGTGTACATAAGATGTAAATGTGGTAAGAGTGATGCAGGAGCATCTTTCCACGTCAATCAGTTAGCCAGCCATCCCACGTCAACGCACACATTCAATGAAGAGAGGCACAACCTCATTTAAAAATTTGAATTTGAATATGAAAGTAATAAATGTTGTAAGGTTGTTAGAGCCATGGAGTCATGCCTTTGCGCAGACATTAGAGTAGATAGCCTTGAATGTTTGTAAGGCTGAGATCTAGATCTGATTCTGGACTAGACAACCCATTTAATGTAATTGAATAGAGTAGGTGAGTTTAGAGGGAAGAGCTCAAAGAGCCCCCTCATGTAAAAGATAGAGAGACCTTCTCTGTATTATCAGAGTAGTGATAGTAGAGTACGCAGAGAGAGTGGAGAAGGAGCCGAGAATTTGTTACAGTCTGCACTCAGAACACCTTTGTAAAGAGGCATTTTATTAATACAAACAAAAGCAATTTTTCCTGCAAGTATATTCTGTGTTGAATGAATGTCTATGTGTGTTCTTTATATGTTGTAGATGTATGCTAGGTATGCATTTGTAGGGGTTGTTTGATTTCAGGGTTAGAGGTCTTTGAGGCTTCACACCAGGAGGTTGTGATAGAATGTTGTGGGTTCTGATAGCCGTGCACAGAGGGTGCATTCATGAATTTTACGGATTCAGACAAAGGCGTGCCAGGAGGGCACAATAGCTGAAACCATTGGCTCAGAGGAAGACCTCAAGGTTTTTGAATACCTTGGAGATAAGGCTGTGTATGAGAGACAAAGTTGTAGATAGAATCTCTGAGGAGTTCTATAAGGCTCTGCCGGGAGGGCATTGAGCATAGGCACAGAGTGTACAGAAGAAATCTACTATGAGTTCAAGGAGAACCAGAATCACTGAGGATTCTGAGAGCTCTGCCAAGAAGGCATTGAGCAGGTGTATAGAGTGCACAGGAGATGATAGAAATGCTGAATTTTCTGTGAGGAGACACTCTGCCAGGAGGGCATTGAGTAGATGTGCAGATAGGCATAGGAGAAAAGAAATCTTTGAGTTCTGTAATTTGAAGAAGAATCCAGAGAAGGATTTTCATAGGGTTACTGAACACCCTGAAGACTCATCAAGAGGTTTTTTGAGCGAAGGAGTGCCAGGAGGGCATCATATTTATCCATCTGCAGGAGAAGGAAAAGGGTTAAAATCCTTTAACAGGTCGAAGCTACGGGAAAGCTCAGAAGGGATAGCACTGAGTTGGTGCACAGAGACTCTGCAAGGAGTGAAGGAGTCGTGGAAACCTCTTAAGGTTTCAAAGAAAGTCAAGCTCAGGAGGGCGAGTGCTTTCATGCACAGAGTCATAGCTGCAGAGCTCACAGAAGCAAGGCAAAGGCCGAGGTCTTTAGCACTTGGAAATTACTCCAAGTTCAGGAAAAATGCACCTATTCAAAAGGAGGAACAACTATTGTCGGATCAGGCTGAGGAAGAGATATGGACCATTGGTTTTCCATGTCCAGTGAGCAACAGGAGAGTGCACAGCACGTGACAGATCTGAACCATCAGATCTTAGTCAGAAATCCCAACAGCCATTGGATCTGTCAAGAGTTGCATGAGGGTTAAGCCTTCATGAAAAGTAGAAGAGGAAATTCCCGAAATAGTTGGTATCGGGATTTCAGACTTTGGGATTTCGGAGGTCTCGAGGACGAGAGATCGGGACACTCCACGACGAAAGTCCCGAAATAGCGAAATAGATCGCAACCGTCCGATTAAGGGAGGACACGTGTCGTGAGATCACCCATTTCAGGGATTTAGACATCGGAAAATAGAAGAGGAAGGAGTCTTTTGACTTCACACATAGTGAATTCCTGAAATGATCTGGACCGTCCATCCATGGAGGAAACGTGGTGGAGATCGAGAGTCCATCGGTATTTCGGCTAGTGGGGATTCAAGTTGACAGAGGGTTGTGTCACAAGGGGTCACAAGTCGTGAAATCATGAAATGACGAGGACCGTCCATCTAAGGGAGGACACGTGGTAGTAATCTAGGCTTTTGGGAAAAACCTTGAAAGGAAAGGCCATTTCGGCAAATCAAAAATCTAGAATTCAGGAGTTCCGTTGACAAGAGGTCGGGCTCTCACATTGATAAGTCCCAAAAAGAATAGGACTGCAGTCATATGGGCCAAAGCATAGCCCAGGGGGATAATTTTTGTGAACGTCATTTCGGCGTTTTGGCATTTCGGTGATCGGGAGATCGAGAAGACAGAGGTTCTCGACATCAGAACTCTGAGAGTCCTGAAACCCAAAATTTGGTTCCTATCATGGAAAAGGGGAGAGATCGCATGAGCAAAGGCCATGAGAAATAGAGAAGGACCTATGGATCGGGTTGATTGAGATTCCAGCAGGGAATCAAAAGAGCCGCTTCGGCTCGGGGAAGCGATTGAACGATCCTGTGAGCAGACTTCGGCCCGAGGGTCAGAAGGGGTCTGCGTCAATTGTGGTATCAGATCTTGAATCTTGTCTATAGATTTCAGGCAAGGGAAGCAGGAGGAAAAAGAGCACTCTGATGCGTCAAGTTTGGTATCAGAGCTTGATTTTGTCTGTATATCTCAGGTAGAGTAAGCTAGGGAAAAGGAGTACTCTGATACACACCAAGTTTGGTATCAAAGATCGACTTTGTTTGTACATTGCAAACAGAGGAAGCGGGAAGAGAAGGAGAATACTCTGGTACACGTCAGTTTGGTATCAGAGGTAGCTTGCAAGAACAGGCAGAGAGAAGGCAAAGGAAGACAGAGTGTTGGAAGCTCTGTAGATGATTGGTTGCAGGTAAGTAGCAATCAAGAGGACAGTCAGAGGGACTGTAGGAAGAGGCTAGAGACACTCGGGGTTACAGAGTGACAGCAACAGATTTTCCAGGAGGGAAGATAGATAGCAAGATTTCTACTGAAGGCCATAGATATGCTGGAAGGAAAGAGATAGAGCTGATGAGAAAAGCAGAAATAGATGAAGAGCTCCCTGATATAAGGGCAGCGATAGAAAATCTTGCATTGTGGATGTAGCAGAATGCCAAGTCGAGATGGGTATATGAATGGCCCATGAGGAAGCCAAAGGTAAAATGGCCAGTAAAGGAGTTGATGGCTAGAAGACAGCGTAGGATATTAAGAGGATGGTTGAGGCATGCTGAAAACCTCGACGGAACTGAGGAGATGATTTAGGTATGTGAACCAGAGACTGGGAGAAATCTCAGTGATGCTGAGGATAAATTGGGATCAGCTAAAGATCTCAAGGACTGTCAAGAAGACAGCCAGGAAATTTCCAATTGCCAGGAGGGAAAAGAGTTGAGGTCGTTGCAGGATCTCACAGACTGTCATGAGGATAGCCAGGGAATTTCACATTACTAGGAGGGAAATGAGACGAGGTCACTACAGGATCCCATGGACTGCCAGGAGGGTAGCAAGAAGTTTTGAAATTTCTAGGTGGGCATGGGAACAAAAATGGGACAGTTTGAGAGTCTCATGAACTCAAAGGTGAGTTTGAATCAGCTCAAGCAGATGACAGAGTACGTGAGATTAGAGAAGAGTTTGAATCAGCCAGAGCAACTAATAGAGAAGGAAGATCATAGAAATCTTCTAATGATTGGGGGAATTGAAATATTCCTACCACTTAGCCCATAGGAGGTAGAACAATGAAACAACAATAGCAAGAGAAATACAACAAGCTACGACTGTCAAAGAAGAATTGGAGTAGGTGTTAGAAGCTACCCAAATAGAGGAAGATGAGCATTCTGAGGAGTGGCTCAATATTTTCAGCCAAGAAGCTGAAAAGAATGCAACATTAGAGATTGCAGAAGCAAAAGAAGAAGAGGCATATAACATGAGCTTTGTTCATCTGTGTGAACAGATTGAAGCCCTGGAGAGAAGGGTGACAGTGCAGGGCATGCACATCCAACAAGTTAAGTTGGAAGCAGATGAAGGAGATGGCATGGGAGATCATGATGATCTGCCCATATTCAAAAAGAAAATGCAGCTGACGAGACTGCATGAACAGGGCCAGCCACTAGAACAGTTGGACTAAGTGATCGAGAAGATCAGGAGGCTGATGGTAGAGTTAGCAGAGACTGCCAGCAGGGAGAAGTTGGGCAGAAAAGCAGTAGCAACATGGCAGAAGCAGCAGCAGCAGCAAGGAGATGGAGTAGATGAACAGCTCCAGAAATTTGTTTGGGATCCAAGAGGATTTCAACAGCTAATATGGGAAGCTCATGAGTAGGATCTCATGAATTTTGCAGCTAAGGAGTATGATGCAGGAGAATCTCTCCACGTCAATCATCCAGCTAGCCAGCCCACGTTAGCGCACACATTCAATGAAGAGAGGCGCAGCCTCATTTCAAAATTTGAATTTGAATGTGAAGGAAATAAATGTTGTAAGGCTGTTAGAGCCATGGAGTCGTGCCTTTGCGCAGGCATTAGAGTAGATAGCCTTGAATTTTTGTAAGGCTAAGATCTAGATCCGATTCTGGACTAGACAGTCCATTGAATGTAATTGAATAGGGTAGGTGAGTTTGGAGGGAAGAGCTCAAAGAGCCCCCTCATGTAAAAGATAGAGAGACCTTCTTTGTATTATCAGAGTAGTGGTAGTAGAGTACGCGGAGAGAGTACATAAGGAGCCAAGAAATTGTTACATTCCAAGCTCAAAACACCTTTGTAAAGAGGCATTTTATTAATACAAGCATAAGCAGTTTTTCCTGCAAGTATATTCTATGTTGAATGAATGTCTATGTGTGATCTTTATATGTTGTAGATGTATGTTAGCTATGAATTTGCAGGGGTTGTTTGATTTCAGGGTTATAGGTCTTTGAGGCTTCACACGAGGAGGGTGTGACAGAATGATGCAGGTTCTGATAGCCATGCACAGAGGGTGCATTTCTAAATTCTACGGATTCAAAAAAAGGCATGCTAGGAGGGCACAATAACTGAAATCATTGGCTCAAAGGAAGACCTCAAGTTCATTGAATACCTTGGAGGTAAGGCTATGTATGAGAGACACAGTTGCAGATAGAATCTCTGAGGAGTTTTGTAAGGATCTGCTAGGAGGGCATTGAGCACAGGCACAGAGTGCATAGAAGAACTTTGTTGTGAGTTCAAGGAGAACTAGAATCACTAAGGATTCTGAGAGCTCTACCAAAAGGGCATTGAGCAGGTGTATAGAGTGCACAAGAGAGGATAGAACTGTTGAATGTTCTGTGAGGAGACACTCTTCCAGGAGGGCATTGAGTAGATGTGCAGATAGGCACAGGTGAAAAGAACCCTTTGAGTTCTATAATTTGAAGAAGAATCTAGAGAAGGATCTTCACAGGGTTACTAAACACCCTGAAGACTTAGCAAGAGGTTTCTTGAGCGAAGGAGTGCCAGGAGGGCATCATATTTCTCCATCTGCGGGATAAGGAAGAAGGTTAAAATCCCTTAAGAGGTCAAAGCTATGGAAAATCTCAGAAGGGATAGCACTGAGTTGGTGCGTAGAGACTCTGCAAGGAGTGCAGGAGTCGTGGAAACCTCTTAAGGTTTCAGAGAAATTCAAGATTAGGAGGGCGAGTGCTTTCACGCATAGAGTCATAGCTGTAGAGATGGCATAAGCAAGGCAAAGACCAAGGCCTTTAGCACTTGGAAATTCTTCCAAGTTCAGGAAGAACACGCCTATTCAAAAGGAGGCACAACTGCCATTGTATCAGACTGAGGAAGAGATATGGAATGTTGGTTTTCCATGTCCATGGAGCAGCAGGAGAGTCCACAACGTGGGACATATCTGAACCATCATATCTTAGTCAGAAAAATCGACAGTCATTGGATCTATCAAGAGTTGCATGAGGGTTAAGCCTTCATGAACAACAGAAGAGGAAATTCCCGAAATAGTTGGTATCAGGATTTTGGACTTTGGGATTTCAGAGGTCTCGAAGACAAGAGATACAGACACTCCACGACGAAAGTCCTAAAATAGCGAAATAGATCACAACCGTCCGATTAAGGGAGGACACATGTCGCGAGATCACCCATTTCGTGGATTCGGACATCGAGAAATAGAAGAGGAAGGAGTCTTTTGACTTCGCACCTGGCAAAGTCTCGAAACGATATGGACCGTCCATCCATGGAGGACACGTGGCGGAGATCGAGAGTCCATCATATTTCATCTACCGGGGATTCAAGTTGACAGAGGGTTGTGTCATAGGGGGTCACAAGTCGCGAAATTGTGAAATGATGAGGACCTTCCATCTGAGGGAAGACACGTGGTAGCAATCCAAGCTTTCGGGAAAAACCCCGAAAGGAAAGGCCATTTCGGAAAATCAAAAATCCAGAATTCGGGAGTTCCATTGATAAGAGGTCGGGCTCTCGCATTGATAAGTCTCGAAAGGAATAGGACTGCGATCATATGGGAAGTGGTCATATGGGCCAAAACACAGCCCAGGGGGCTAATTGTTTTGAACTTCATTTCATCATTTCGGCATTTCCGAGATCGGGAGATTGAGAAGACAGAGGTTCTCGACATCAGAACTCTGAGAGTCCCGAAACCCAAAATTTGGTTCCTGTCATGGAAAATGGGAGTGGTCGCATAAGCAAAGGCTGTGAGAAACAGAGAAGGACCTGTGGATCAGGTTGATTGAGATTCTAGCAAGGAATCAAAAGAGCCGCTTCGGCTCGAGGAAGCAATTGAACGATCCTTTGAGCAGACTTTGGCCCGAGGGTCAGGGTCTGCGTCAAAGAGGTAAGCCAAAAGAAGAGGAATATGGAGCCCAAAGCTCCAATATTATATTTGTTAATGATAATGTGTTGATATGTGTAGGGAATAAGAAGAGGGAAGACAATAATTCTACACATGCATAGATGTACTTGGAGAAGAAGAAAAATGACATTTTTCAAATATCAAGTTTTAAACAAAGCATATTTGTTTGAAAAATAGCATTTTCAAATATAATTTATTCTAAACAAAGCATATTTGTTCAATTTCTTATAAGAAATAAGAAATATAGAATGGGGTTAGATGAAAAAATCTTAAGAAAAAAAGGGACCGGAATAATGGAAAAGATGGCAAGAATGTTTGAGGAAACTAATTGTCACAATGATTTAATTACTAACCATTGTATGATGCAGAATGGATATTTATATAAATATGTAATTTTAAAGAAATAAGAGGACAACGTAAGCAATGATACATGTGATAAGAAATATTACAATTAGAATATATTGGAGGAGAAATAATTTGTAGAATATGCTGATAGAAGTGACAGTTCATTGAAAACTATATGAGGTGATGACGAAAATATGCCTAAGGCTTTCCTTAATAAATATGAATAAATATGGTGCCATGTTTATCACTACATGTAGAGGAGAGAATATCCAGGAAAGAATTGTTCTTGGGAAAGTGAAGGGAAATAATGAACATAGGGTAATGATAAAAAAAAATGAGAAGCACATGAGTAACAAGAACATCCAAGTGTAGAGTTGAAGAAATTGATGAAAGTGTGCATTGGCTTAAAGATGGATTGTTTATGTGTTGTAGGAAAGTAGTGCAAGTAATTAGAGAAATTGTAGGAGATGGTATAACATTTTCATGTAGAAAGTTATGGGAAATAAATACAGAAGGTAACACAGATTGAAGGAATATCCTTTGGCACTTAGTCTTTTCTTTGAAGATATACTCGATTTAAACATGAGAGAGGATCATAAGAATAGGTCATTACCCATTTTGTTTGTTTAAATGAGTTGTGAAGGGAAGTTAGATGATGAATTTCTCATGAAAACTTAAATAAAGAAACATGAATTTATAGGAAAAGATAAGAACAAGAAAATAATGGTGGTAATGGTAGAAATTATAAAGAGCATAGTTGGACTAGCTCATAGAATACATGTGGTATCTAATTGTTTCTTGAAATATATAGAGTTGATGATGATATCTGAAGATATTTTGTGGACAGATATAGAGGAAGTTGGGAAAATATTTCAAGTAATGGCATAAGTGAAGATGAATAATAAAGGAGTTATGCCTATTTTAGGATCTAAAGTTGAAGGAAAGTGAAACATGGGCGTGGATTTTCATGTGAGCATGTCAACATAACATGCACATTGTTGAAGACACAATTGAGTTTTATATGTAGGCTATGGAATCAAGATAAGGTGATGGTTTTCTTGTTACTACGGGAGATTGATGTTGGAGAACAAAAGAATCGACCACCATCCTACATCTTATCATTGAATGTCACTACCAAGTCATGGTGGAGAGATAACTAGGGGGCGATGGGACTAGAGCCATTCAAACAATGACCCAACAAATCTATGTTCAATATTTCATTGTGAGGGTTAGTGCAATCAAAACCATTAATGAAATTTTAACCATTGATGAAATTACCAAAAATGGTCCATATTCATCACAATATTTGATCCCCGGTCATAACCCAATTGTAGGTTTGGGTCATCAGAGATCATAGCGATAAAGTCAACAGTTGATTTCATTGTTTGTCCTCTGATGACTTGAACCTACAATCAATTTAAGGGTGGCCACATTTGATTTTTAGAGAAAAACATGTCAATGAGAAATGAAAATATGGCATGCCAATTGCTAGATTATCCAAACATCAAATAGTTCATGGAATTTCAATGGTCATTTATCAATGGAATATGTTGATGGGATATCAATTTTCCATTCTATCCACTCTTAATCTTCGATTCACATCAATTCATCAAGAACCATCTATTAAGCATCTAGATAAAGCTTACAAATTCAAGTGAGTACTTGAGATGGTTTAATGCCAATTTATCTTAATTAATAAAGAACCATTAAATCTTGATGCAAGGAAAAGCTTGGGTGGGTTAATTATAATGGTTGTATTTTTATTTTTTTTATGACATGGAAGTACATAAAAAACTGGAAAGAGAAAAAGAAAGGGGCCAAAAATGTTAATGAGAAGGAGGATGCATAAAAAAAAAAGGTTACACTGGAGGATAATTCTTACAAAAGAGGGTAAGGGAGGAAAATAAAAAAGAGGAGTAAAAACAAGGAGGAATAAGTCAAAACATAGGAGAAAAGAAGAGATGGAGGACAAAAGGTGACATAGTAGAAGAAAAAGGAAGAAAGGAGAGAATAAGGGGGAAGAAGAAAGAAAAATTAATAAGGGAGAAGAAGATAGAGGAGGAATAATAGGAGTTATAGAAGAAGAAACTTGAGTTTTGTTTTCAGAAATTGTTATTAAAATTTGTATGCATGATTAAGATTGAGATCAATAGGATTTACACTGTAAACGTAGAGACGATGAAATTCCTTTAAGGCTATAAATGTAAATTTCACAAATTTTTGAAGTTTAATGGAAGGGGATGAGAAAATCCTCTTGTATGTGATTAATAAGTGGGTGTTTGTACTTTAATTACTTTATGTTTCAATTTGTAATGCCTCAGGAATTTGTCTCTATGAAATATCTTGCTTGTATTTATTAGTCGGTGATTTTGAAATATGTACGGGATTAAGGTCGCCTTTGCATTATTGATACTAAGATATTTATTGTGATGATTGACCCCACCAAGTTCATGAAGAATATGTTCCTCCCCATCCCTTTATTTCCAACACCAAATTCACCAACAACGACCACCTTCTCTTTTACCTCAGTATGTTTGAGGAGAAGCAAATCCATCTCAAGAAATTATGCTTTGAGGTCCTCTAGAAATTATAGCATGTTACAAAAAAATATAATAGGTCAACTAATCATGCTTCGATCAACCCACCCAATGAGTGTATTCTCACATGACCAACTTCATTATTTGCTTAGCCATAATTGGACTAACCAAAATTTTACACAGTCCGCTCTAGGTTTTTTACTATTTCAAGCCAAATATAGCCAAACACATAACTGATAGTATTTCACTATTGCGGATGCATAGCCCTAACCCTGACTAACAAGTGGCCTCTATGATCGAGAGCATATTGTTGGGTGGAATGTTCTTGTTTGTAGTTGGTAGAGAATCTCTGATTTAGATAAGTACCCTTTAAATGTTTGTGAGTATGGATAACAATGGTCACTTTATGATGAACGGATGACTTTGTGGCTCGGTACTGGTGTAACTCGAATATACAATTAGGTTAGGAGTGGCCGTGGAACAATGTACATTTTTTTTTGTTAAAGAAAAAAAGAAATGAGTTAAGGAAGGTTACAAACAATATTGCCAATTTCCACAACATCGTGAACGGCACGATTCATGCCAAGTACTTGCACATGCCCCCTGGATCTATCGTGCAACCACATCACAAAGAGTTTAAATAAATCGAATATCAATTGACGAGATCTATCGTGGAACATTCAGATCGCGGCAAGCACGGTTGGCTGCCAGTTGACTTTTCTGATAACAACCCGACTCCCGAGCAACGATAATATCACCGACGAATTTCAAATCCCATCGCTGGCACATTGAACCCACTTGGCGACTAATATAAATCTACGGTAATGAAGAGAGAACCCAACGCATTCGCACTCGATAGCCAATCAAAAGAGTTTATGAAAAGCTTCATCCTCTGTATTAAAGAGCTATCTCGTTTATGAAAAGCTGATTTCATGATCTGACCTAGTCACAATTACATCGATATCGGATGAAGGCGGCTGACCCGAATACAGCGGTGCAAAGAATCCGGGAGTTGTTATATATTCGTACGCATCCGACATACATACAACTCATGGTCTTATCCCATGTCACCTCCATTGAAATCTTCATAGTTTCCATTGCTATAAAAAGCGTTCTAATCTCAGAGTGGTGAGCATTTTCCCTGTCGGTATTTCCAGCACGGCAATGGCGTCGAAACATCTAATTATAATGGCACTCAGAATCATGAAATCCCTTGTCCTCTTCGTGTTTCTACGACCCACATTGGCCCTCCAGGTGGGATTTTACAACACCAAGTGTCCGCAAGCAGAATCCATCGTGCGAGGAGTAATCACAAGTTTCTTTAAGACAGACAAGTCTATCCCTGCTGGACTCCTTCGCATGCATTTTCATGATTGTTTTGTAAGGGTAAGATTATAGTTATGATCTGTATCTTTCATTTAAACATAGAAGTTTTTAAAGGATTCAATGGCTTTGCTCGTGAATAACGTTGATTTACGCTGTTGAAGGGCTGCGACGCATCAATTCTGATCGATGCTAAAGGTAAAAACGTACCAGAGAAAGCAGCATTCCCAAACCAATCGGTGAGAGAATTTAATATAATCGATGCAACAAAAGCCGCGGTTGAAAAGAAATGCCCGAGAGTTGTGTCTTGTGCTGATATAATTGCACTTGCTACCAGAGACGCTGTTGCCCTGGTATAGATTTCCTTCAAATTTGCGATCTTCAACAGCGATTTCGTTCGAGCACACGTTGAATATCAGTAAACTAATCTTTTAATCCATGTTAATCGTTATCTATTAAGTAACCACACAGATTAAAAAAGTTATAAAGAACACTTGGCTTCACTGGATGCAATAACAGAAACATGCTAACTCGGTTGAAACTTTGACAGGCAGGTGGGCCACAATACAGTCTACCAACGGGAAGAAGAGATGGAAGGATTTCTTCAATAAACGATGTGGATTTACCCGGTCCCAGTTCACTCGTTTCTGATGCAGTTGCAGCATTCTCGGCCAAGGGTTTGAACATCGCAGATATGGTAACTCTGCTGGGTTAGTATTATTAATATTTTACACATCCACTTAATTTAGGTACAAGCTAATTAATTTTTAATTCAGTGAATTCAAAGGATACTTATGTAATTGTATTGTTTATTTTCGTATACAAAGATGAAGAGAAGCTAATATTTTCTTTTGGGTTCAACTCCAGGCGCGCATACGGTGGGGAACTCGCTCTGCAGTTTCTTTAGCGATCGACTATTCAGTTTTCAAGGAAGTGGGAAGCCGGATCCTACTATGGATCCCGCATTAGTGGCGAGGTTGAAGAAAGTCTGCCCATCTCCGACCTCGTCGTCAACACAGAACCCCAACGTATTTCTGGATCAGAACACTTCGTTTATCTTCGACAACAGCTACTACAAACAACTGCAATTAAAGCATGGAATTCTTCAAATTGATCAGGAGCTTGCCTCTGACAGCTCAACCAAGAACATGGTAACGAGCTTTGCCACTGATGGAAATGCGTTTAGTAAGAGCTTCGTCGCCGCCATAATAAAAATGGGGAACATTGGAGTATTAACGGGCAACAACGGAGAAATTCGAACTAATTGCAGAGCCGTGAATTGAGCATCGTTTTCCTACTTAAGGTCACGGACGGACGAACGGAAATACATTCAGGTTCCCAAAATTGAATATGTAATTGTAATGCCATGTACTCTTATTCTTATCGAATATTGCATATTACTTTGAATTGATCATCGTCTGGCTGTCCTGATTCTGCGCAATATTGAACACTGATTGTGCGCAATATTGAGTTCAATATTGAAGCTTTGATTACTTTATCGATGGATAGATAGACACTTTCCCTCCCTTCCTTTAAAAATCAAAAGCAGAGATCCAACATATATTCGTCTATATTGAATAATTAAGAAAGAAATAAATGACACTTTCACTATAAATAAAAAAATAAAATAGACTAACGTCTGGGCAAATCCCACCATACCAATATATCGTAAAGAACTGAGTCATTAAAATTCATTGTATCACCTTGGTCATTTTTTTTTGAGTGGCATTCATTCTTATTAGTGCCATTTCAACCTTCCATCATCTCACTTGTAAGTTATATTCATTTCAAATTAGTTTTTTAATGTAATATTTGAAAAATTATCATTAAATATGACATATTAATTAATATATATATATATAAAAGTCTGTTTAAGTTAATGATGGTTTCTCATGAGATTTTAGTGGAAATGTAAACCTGGAAAAACAACAATAATTTGAATAATTAGTTTTCTCAATATATAACTTTTAATCATAAAAACTATGAATAACTATGTCAAATTTCATTTTTTCTAATATTGGAATCTTATTTTTCCAACAAAATATAAGGTATGAGTGAGTGCAAGAAGTTGGTGGACGATAAAGTGGCAACGGGGTGAGCAGGAATACATTCCAGATGTGACAAGTTCGGCAAACCCCAAACCTCCACTTAGTAAGCCAAGTAGGAAAGTTCCCAAGAACGCGTGCAAGTTCCTAAAAAAAATTGAAATAAAAATAATGCGCACAAACTTTAGGAATGTGCACATGTTCCTAAAGCACCCGCGTATTATTAAGAATAGGAGCGCACACATGTTCACGTTAACATGAAGTATCTTTCTATC
>JZKD02S1751422.1:562548-576754 GCA_000966675.3 Picea glauca
TAGGAGAGCACAAGAACAATGTGTTCTCTATAATTCTACAAAAAAAAAAAACTAAGGAAATTCCATCATTTAATTACTCAAAATCATATACATTTTCATAAATTAAAATTATATATTCAGAAAACTAATTAATTTCCTACATTTCATCTTTTTACACCATATTCAAATTACATCATTCCTCCAAGTTAAGATATTGTTTGTTAATTTATTTTAGGTTTCTTAGGTGAGAGTGATTTATAGAAGTCAACCCCAAAAGATAGAATAAGATAGTGGTCATTTTTTATGTATTATTATTATTTAAGACATTAAAGTAATGATTTTTTTAATTAACAAGTGAAAATAAAAATACATTAATAATTTTTTATTTATTTTTGAACTATTATAAGTTCATTGTGTAGTCCTCAATATCAACTTTGCAGATTTTTTAGATCGAAAATTCGAGTTCGCTCAAGATATCCACCTTTAAAGTTTAAGCTAAAAATGATACTTTTCTCATGTGAAATAAGACTAATTGTTCATAAATATATCCACATTTTCTTGGACCCAAAACCCTTGATATCCATAATTTCTATGGGATTGAAAACCCATAAAAATGAATCTCTCAAAAACACCCTCCATAATTCTCCACATTTCTAGCATCTCTTTTTTTCTCTTCCTATACATAGTCTTATTTTAGAAATATTTATTTCTTACCCCTCCATTCCCGTGACTCTATATCCCACACTTAAAAATAAATTAAAATTACTCACAACCTAGTTACCCCCTCACCACTCCACACTTAAAAAAAAATATATATATATATATAATTCCTTTCGGACTCTCATACTCACCACACTCTCCAACCCGACACTCTACTCACTCACCTCCCCCTCCTTTTTATTTCATACTTAAACTTTTTATACCTTTCGGACTCTCGAACTCTCATACTTCCCAACCCCCTCACATCCCTCACTCCCACAAGTCCAAAAGTCCACCCCCCTTATTTCTCCCCTCCCCTCACCCTACATCATCCTGATCTCACCCACTCCCTAAATTTATCCCTTTCCCTCACTTTCCTTTCCCACCTCACCCTATGTCACTCCCCAAATATGCTCCCCTCATTTCTCCCCCCCCCTCACTTCCGCCACCTACAAACTACCTCCCTCACTTGCCCTCTTTCCTACTCTCGTTCACTCTCCCTTTTAAACATCTTACCTTAAGCTCTTTTAAATTATTTAATTTCCAAACCAATTAAACCTTCCCACATGGACACCTATGAAAAAATGACAAGTGGCAGCATGATAATGGTTCCATATGGAGACTCATGAATGGGTAACATTGAAATTTTATGAGAGTGACACAAGGCACACTTTTATTGGATACACATGGCAGATTTTTGACCTATCATATGAAGACATGTGGCATCTCATCATTGGTGACATATGATAATATACCAGTGGAGACACATGGAAATATTCAGTTGGTGCATCAACATGGTGACTCATCAGTGTTAACTAGGCAGATTGGTGATTGACTTGGCATGCAAAATTAGTATTGTATTCAACAATTTTCTAATGGTCGAATCGTCCAATCTCCATTATCTTGTATCTTCTTTGTTTCTTGTCAACTATATCGTACACTTAACATTATATTCCACTAATACTTTCCTATTCACATGCATGTGAGATAATATCCATGAAAAAAATTGAAATTACTAAAGGAAGGACGAAATTCATCCAAGGGCTGAGATTTTCCCATCAATTTTGATCAACGGTCGCTGAGTGTCAATATTGCGGAGGGTATAACTTGAGCTCCGGGTAACGGAATAATGAAAACATTATACCGTTTGAAAGGTATTTCGATGTAGAATACGATGATACATTTTGCGATTGCTAAATTTTCCACATGTTTTTCATAAATTAAAATATCAGTCGGTTATATCTTGATATCGGGGCGAGGGATTTGGGAAAAATTTATATAATTGGAAAGCTAAGATGATGAATATCACATAAGAAGTCATCTCCAAGGCTAAAATATTGACTATCATTTCCAAAAAATTAAAATTCAATCTCCCTCTTTAAAAGGGAAATTAATTAAATTTTGAAAATAAAAGTTTATTAAAAAATGAAAGGAAACCATTTAAAATTTACAAATTTTAATAATGTGAATTCATTAAGAAGCACTTAAATTATTCATTAATTAAATAATATGTTTCAAAATAAAAGTGTATTGGAATTTCAAGAGAGGAAAAAACCCTAACTACTCAAGTAAGTTATAAAATCTCATCTTAAAAAGAGAAGTGGGGCATCATCAAAAGAAGAATCAGAATTGTCAGAGGGGAAGGTAAAAAGATCAAAGGAAGAAGAAAGTACAACCATGAATACTCAATCAAGATTCTGATCAAAGAAAATAGATCTCCATCCTCTCCACTCTTTATATTCTTCTACACTATTTTTGATAGCTTTGTGCTTGAGTCTCTCAATTCGGCACAAGGCTGAGTTCTTGAGTGTTCTTCTTGTATTCTTCCAAAATATTTTTCTTGTATGATCATGGAGTATTTACAACCATACACATTACTATAATAACTTTTGTAATCAAGAACATTTTTCATGAATAAAACTCCATAAAGAATTGTTTCGGAGTTGATTTCAATTGTATATTGTAACTTTGAGTCTTAAGTATGAGGTATTTGAGATTGATCCAAATTCTCTTTTGATATTGGTAGTAGTACTCTTTTAAAATTCTTTGAGCTGATAAAATTATTCTCTCCTATTTTTAATGAGGAAGACATGGATGCATTTATATATGATTAAGAATATTGTGTATGTGATGCTAATCACAAAGAAATTATGATTTCAAAGCCCTCCTTCAATATTTTCAATTGTTTAAAGACTTATTGTTGCATACAATGATTGGATTAGGTTATTGAAGAAACAGATCATTTTATAATTTCAAGCAATAAACATCTATTGTTTGTTTCCTTAGAATTCTCCTAATCCAAGATATCACATATATATCTTTTATCCGAAGAGGAGTACCGCCTCTTTAAAAACGAAGGAGGATTCATATCCTCATGAAGTTGTCATTTTAGTCCTTGATGGATTCAAACGTCAGCAACACTTCCCCACTTTGTGGATGGTAAACAAGGTAACCCTGATTACGAGGCCTAACCCCAAGGGGAACAAGGTATTCGAACCCGTGATCTCCTCCATAGGGGATAGCTTCACGTAATCACTTGAGCTAACCCTTGGGGCTATTGTTTTACAAAATCATGTTATTTTGTTTTTAATATATAAATGTATTGAAATATATTTAAAAAATTAATAAATTTTCATCAAAATATTGTAATAAAAATTTTGCAAATTATCAAAATCTATTAAATTTCTATATCTTCTTAATAAATAAATATAAAAGTATGTTATCAATACTGTAAGGTCTAATTAAAGTTTATATTCTAAATTTTTTAATGTTAGTACAATTATTCTATTAATACTCTACATTAAAATATAGAACCATTTGTCATTATAACCTAAATGGAGGGAGTCCGAGTTTACAATGGGTAAAATAAATGCCACTAATGATATTGGATAAGTTTAGGTTAATGTTCATGAAACCAAAAAAGAGAACATTATGTCTATTCATGAGTTATCTTATGATATGCTAAGCTTATAAGAATATAATCATAACAAAATCATGGAGTCAAACTCTTCTTACAAGTCAATGAAACCCTTGTTTTTTATTGTTGTATAAAGTTCGTTGTGCATACCCTCCTTGCTAGGTGATTCAACATCCTTTGTATCATAACTCCCATCCTCAAAATTGTAGATAATAGTAATCAAACAATCATATTGATGTTATAAAAAATAAAACTTATCAAATATTTGTTCAATTTGGGATAACTTCAACATAATGTCCTGGGTCTATTGACTAGTAGCTTTCAATGCATAAACCATGATTCCCTTAACCCACTAGTACAACTCTAGGAGCTTGAAATACTTGGAATTTTTTCCACTAGTATGGCTTGAGTCTGGGAGGCATGATTGAATTACATTTCAATAACAACATTGGGAATTCACCCATGTTCTTCTTGGACCCTTTATTTCTTTGATATATACCACTTTCCCTCTAACCTTTGTAGAGAATCAAAGTGGATAAACTTATGTAGTTTTCTACATGGGGGTAATTTATTTCTATTAGGGATGTTCACCTCTGCTTTGATTTCCTTGAGTTTTTTCTAAGAGGGTGACCACAGTAGGAGGACTCAACCATGTGTACACTTATAGAAACCCATCAGCAAAGTTTATCATCCTAGAGCCCACTCACCAATAAGGACTTCAAAGTCGAATTCACACCTACCAACTAAGAGAGACATTGAAGAGTGAATCAGGCGAGCCCTCCTAAACCTACATTAGGCCTTTCTAACCTCTTATTCTTCCATCATTACATAAATTTTCTCCTTCAAAAATGGGCAAGGATATGTTAATTGTGTTGTAGGGAAAATGTAACATCCCCGCTATAATCCCCAGTTTAATTAATTCTTATATAGATATAATACGTGGCTACGACCAAGCGATGTATATGTGAATTGTATTTTTAAATTTTAATAAAAAAATGTGATGCTAACTACTAGAGGATATGGGCATATATGTGGGTTGAATTAATCCACAAGAGAGTGGAAATTCTAGGAGAATGTCTAAGAGGGGGGTCAAAGGGGGATTAAAAATGTCTATTAATTCAACCCACTTCCTAAACTTACTATTGGTGTATGAACATTTATTTATTTATTGAGAGACCCTAGGGAAAATCATTGAATTCTTGTAAGAGGGTAGGTGTGAGAAGTCACATACCATAGTTATTGGTAGCATGGGGGTTGAGTACAATCATCTTGGGGAAGTGTGTGAATCAAGAAAAAAAATAGGAGAGGAAATTTGTATGGCCAGTTACAACAGTTTTAGACAACCAGTTTTATGGCCAGTTACAATAGTTTTAGAGCAACCATGGAGGGAGAATTTTGGAACATTATGGAGAATTTATGGAGTGTATTTGGAGAAGAATACCGAAGATCTAGGTTGTGAGGTCTAAAGAGTGAACTCCTGTGTGAGTTGCAAAGTAATAATAAGTGTTGTTGTTTTGTTGGTAGTTTTCCTGGAAGTGAATTTGCTTGAGTTCCCAGTAGAGAGATTCATGGTTACCTGTGCCATAGAGTCCCTAATAAATTAATGGGACACCCGAGGTACTGATATCAGTGAATGGGTGCATTCATTGGGTTGGGATGGTTAAGAGGAAGAGACCTAGTGGAAAATCAAAATAGTTTTAAGAGAATACCAATGGGTTGTGAGTGGGCAGTGAGAGACCACCCTCTTTTTTTAATTTCTAGCCTCATATTGGGGTGACTTGTTGTTGATATTTGGAGCAAAAAGTCCATGGTTGGGTGGAACATTCGTCCCAAGAAGTTGGTTTCACAATTGAATTAAAAGATAACTTTTTATGTGTTTATGTGTTGTATTCATGAGTTAAAATTATTTTGTATTGATTCTGTGTTTGAGAAATATTATATGTGGTTGTGTTAAATTATTTAATTTGAATTCATGTTGTTTTTACTATGTTGTAGATGCATTTAATTATCCACATATGATTTATATCTTAATCGATTATCCAATTTTGTACCATTCAACTCACGCCTTAGTTATGTTTTCCGTAAGAAGTATCATTTGAAGAAAATAAAACCATCTTCATTCATAACTACATCCAATTTATAGTAAATAAAACATGAAGAATACATTGTCTAAGTTTCTCTAAAGATACCATTGGTCAACTCAATGGTATGTCATCTGACACAATTCATGAGAAGAAAATATGAATATGGGAAAAACAATTGGAGCACACAACAACCGCTAATTTATCATCATTAACAAAAGCATAAGTAGATAGCAAAGTACAGTCTAACTGTGTAACTGAATTTTCTAAAAATAGCCAAACACAAACTTGAAGTAAACTAGACACACCACTAACAACTAATTGGTGTCATAAATGAAACTAAAACTGAACTCAAAGTTCAATAGTAAAGGTAGGGTACATGAGAGATTATTATCTAACACTCCCTCTTAATTTCAATCGTTATAATATTCAATACTAATACTACCTAAGTGTTGTCTCTGAAACTCAAAAGCAATTCTTCCCAATGGTTTGGTGAAGATATATGCAAGTTGATCCTTATATCCACAAAACCAAAGTTTGATTTTACCATCCTTGACAAGTTCATGAATGAAATGATAGTGAGTGTCAATATGTTTTCTCTTCCTGTGAAATACATGGTGTTTAGACAATTTTATTGCTGATCTATTGTCACAGTATATAGCAGTTGGATCTTTTTCCACATGTGTAATATCCATCAAAAGTCTTTGTATCTAAACTGCATGGAAAGTTGTTGTATTTGTTGCTACATACTCTGCTTCTATAGATGAAATGTTGACAATGGGATGCTTCTTGGAATCCCACAAAATTAGATTCGTGCCTAAATGAAAATCATATCCAAAAGTGTTTTTCATGTCATCAAGATTTTCTGCAAATCACTATACGTGTATCTTGTAAGCGTGTCGTCTTCACAATATGTGTACCACAATCCATAATCAATCGTACCTGCAACATATCTTAAAATATGTTTTCCAACTTTCTAGTTAGAGTCCTTGAGAGACTCCATAAATCTGGAAATAAAATTGACTACATACATTAAATCAGGTGTTGTTGCAATAAGGTACATGAGACTTCCTACAAGTATCTTATATAATGTTGAATCAACTTTTGGTCCATCATCAAGCTTGCTCAATTTTGTACCAGTAGTTATAAGTGTTTCTATTGGTTTACATTTTTCCATCCTGAACCTCTTCAAGATGTTTGTAGAATACTTATGATGACATATAAAATTCCTTGAGCAAATTTCTCAACTTTTTTCTCAAAAAATACCTCATGAGACCAAGATCAGTCATCTCAAACTCCTTTTTCATGACTGTTTTAAAATCATTTAATTGCAGATTTTCAGTGTAGATCATGTCATCAACATAAAGACAAATAATAAACTTGTGTTAAATTGTTGATATGCTTTGGTGTAGAGAGTAGGTTCATTTTTGCTTCTGTTAAAACCATTGTCGATCAGGTAAGAGTTGATTTTTCTATACCAAGCTCTGGGATATTGCTTCAAACCATAGAAGGCTTTGTTCAATTTGTAGACTTTGGACTCTTGACCTTTAAATTTAAACCCTTGTGGTTGATTATCATAAACCTCTTCCTCTAATATGCCATTGAGGAAGGATGACTTGACATCCATTTGAAATATTGGCCATTTTTTTTAGGCTTCAATAACTAAAACAACTCGAATGGTATCTAACCTTCCTGCTGGAGCAAAGGTTTCACCATAGTCAACACTGAGGTGCTGACAAAAACCTTTGGCAACAAGCCTCGATTTATACTTCTCTACTTGCCCTTTCTCATTAAACTTTGTCTTGTAAACCCACTTGACACCAATGTTGGTGCTGTCCGCAAGAAGATCAAGAAGATCCCATGTCTTATTTATCTGAATTACATCAATTTATTCATTCATGGACTACACACAATGCTCGTCTTTCACTACTTATTCAAAATATGTAGGCTCACAAGACAAAAAGGAAAAGTGAACTTGTTAATCCATGTCATTATCTCCCTCATATATGTCTCTTAAAACTTTTGTTATATGATTTCTTGTAGAAGAATATGTTTCACTGCTAGAAGAAGAACTATTTATTGGTTTTTCTTCTTGTCCTTGCACCTGTAATCTTGGAAGGAAAATTGGAGGATTTGTTTTTCCTAATCTTTCCTCCTTTTCTCTATTTGCTAAATCATCTTCTTTGTCACTCCAAGATTTATCTTCTAGGAACTTGACATCTTTGCTCCATATAAATTTCTTGTAAATTAGATTGTACATTCTATAGATTTTAGATTGTTCAATGTATCTAGTAAAAATACACCTCTCACTCCTATCATCCAAATTCCTTCTCAATTCCTATAGAACATGAGCATATGCAATGCATCCAAAAACTTTGAAATGAGAGACACTTGATTTAGTTTCACTCCATGCTTCTTGGGGAACCTTTTCCTTCACACTCATTGTAGGAGATCTGTTCAATATGTATATTGAACATGCTACAGCTTCATCCCAATAATAATTAGATAAATTATTTGATTTGAGCATGCTCCTGGCCATATTCATGATAGTCTTGTTTTTCCTTTCGGCTACTCCATTTTGTTCTGGAGTGCACCTTGTTGTGAACTCCCTCTTGATTCCCTATTGCTTGAAAAATCTTGTAAATTCATCTGAATCATATTCACCTCCTCCATATGACATGAGCACCTTGATTTATTTTCCACTCTATTTTTCAACCAAAGCTTTGAACTCTATGATCTTTGAGAAAGTTTCAAATTTGTTCTTGAGAAAGTAGATCCAAAATTTCTTGCCAAAATCGTCAATAAAGGTTATAAAGTAAAAACTTCTCCCAATCGATTGGGTTTGCATGGGACCAAAAAGGTTTGTATGGACTTGTTCTAGATTCTCTTTTCTTATATAAGAAGCAGTGGGAAATCTATCTCTGTGATTCTTTCCTAGAATACAATTTTCACATGGACTGGATTGTTCATTTATCATTGGAAATCCCTTAACCATTGACTTCTTTTGTAAAACACTAAGACTCTTAAAGGGTAAATGATCATACCTACAATGCCACAACCAAGTTTCATCTATGCTAGATACATTTTGATCATATGACTCTAAAAAAATCACACTTTTCAAATTTAATGGAAACATTCTATTTTTGGTCATTTCTGCCTTTTCTATGAGTTTCCTACTAGGTGGATTATCTGAGATGAAACAAGTAGAGCCTTTAAATCTAACATCATATACATTTTCGCTTAAGTGTCCTACATAGATCAGATTATGCTTAAGATGTGGTACATAGAATACATTATGAATTGATTTCAGTTTATTTTGTCTAGTTAGGATAAGAACAATACCTTTACTATGGGCTTGAACTTGAGAATCATAACCTAGCTTAATTTTTGATGTGGTCGAACTATATATGCCAGAAAAAAAAAATTGTTACTCATCATATGATAGCTGCAGCCACTGTCCAACAACCAAAAATCTTTGTTGTGATCTTCTTCGGTGATTTGGAATGAGAAGAAAATTACCTCAGATGTCCCTTCTTCACTGTTGGAGACATTGGCTTCGCCTTTGTTCTGATCCGATAGCTTCTTCCTGCATTCACTCTCATAATGTCGATACTTCTTGCAATAGAAGCATTGAATGTTGGAATTGTCTGTCCATTTTCTTCCTCTCCCTCTCTAACTACGAGAATGTCCATGTTGGTATGATTGTCCTCATTGTTCAAGAGGTAAACTTTCTTCAGTATGATGAGAACTTCATCCTCTTAGGACTATTTCTCTGCCTCGACCTCTTCCTCCTCTTCCTCGGCCTCTACTGAGGGAAGCCTATGTCTGGAAGGCATTTTCCAAGGACTCTTCCTCCATGATGAGCCTTGATCATGAGACAGAAGGGAACCAATTAGTTCATCAATGGTCAATTTGGAGATATCTTTGGACTCTTCTATGGATATAACCACCATGGAAAATTTCTTTGTTAAGCAACACAACACTTTCCCAACAATCTTTAGATATGTTATTTCCTCAGCATGAATCTTGAGTTGATTCTTGATTCCAAGATCCTTGGTCATAAACTGATCAATATTCTTACTTTATTTCATCTTCAAGTTTTCAAACTCTTTGCTAAGAGTCTAAAGTCGAACGGTTTTAAATTTTTCATTAACTTGGTATGCCAAAGTGAGAGTATCCCAAGCCTCTTTTGTACTAGTTACACTTGTGATTTTTGGAAAAATTTTGTCTTCTACTGAACTTTGGATTAGAAACCTTGCATGTGTTTCCTTATTTCTTAATGCTTCGAGAGCATTCCTCTGATTATTGTTCATTGTTGTTAGAGTAGCTTGTTCAAGTTCCATGCAGCCACTCTCAACCGTTTCCCAACATTCCTGAACTTGCAGAAACGAATTCATTTTGATAGACCAAAATTCATAATTTTTGGCTGTAAACATGAGCCCTTGTGCTTTTCATAAATTGTTGTTGGATTCCATGTTTCTTCTCTCCCTCTTTTTGGCTTAGATTTTGACCAAAAAATATTTTTTTTTCTTGGTCGCCTTTCCTCCACTGTCTAGACATGGCCAAGAAAAATGATGTAAGTAAGAGAACCCGATCACTCTTTCTCCACTGTCAAGGGGTGACTGGGTGACCAATAAAGGCTCGGTCACTCCTTCTAAACTGGCTAAGCATGAACAAAACAACCTAGTTGCACCTTTTGAACTAGTTAGGGGTGACCGAACAAACCTGGTCGCACTTTGTACTAAGTCAGGGGGTGACCGAACTAAAAAAAATAAATTTTTGAAGAGTTTTTCTTCAAATGTTCGCACCACATTGCACTAAAACTCTCCCCCTCCTGTTGTGAGTTGATCAAGCTCCAAATTCCCTTGCAATAGCATGCAAATCACTCTCCAATCTTCAAAGAACATTTCCCTCTACTCTTCAAAGAAAATTTATCTCCCCTCTATGAAGAGACTTAAGCCTCCTCTCATACCATGACAAAATTCATGATATACAAATATGATAAAAATAATTGAAGCACACAACAACCACTACTTTTTCATCATTAACAAAAACAAAGTAGATTACAAAGCTCATTGTAACTATATAACTGAATTTTCTAAAAATAACTAAACACAAACTTGAAGTGAAGTAATTTGATGTCATAAATGCAACTACGAATGAAATCAAAGTTCATTAGTAAAAGTAGAGGATAAGAGAGATTATTATCTAACATAATCTACGTGGAGTCTTTTCACTAGGTACGCTTAAGATGTTTCCCTTTAGATGACTCTCAAATTTTAGAACTTCGATAATCATCTCCTTGTTCTCTTGCAATCAGAGTGTGTACAACTGCACCATTGATATGTATGATGAGAAGAGGGATGGAAGCACTGGTAGTTTGATGGGCAACACATGGTTCCATGGATGGCCTATTCTAGAATGCAAAATAAGTGAAAACACACAATTGTAATTCTAATGCCATGTACTCTTATTCTTATCGAATATTTCATATTACTTTGAATTGATCATCGCCTGGCTGTCCTGATTCTGCTCAATCTCTGCTTTGATTACTTTATGGATGGATATATATACACTCTCCTTCCCTTCCTTTAAAAATCAAAAGCAGAGATCCAACAGATCTGTCATACCTATAGTATGTTCGTCTATATGGAATAACTAAGAAAGAAAGGAATGACACTTTCACTTTAAAGAAAAAAATAAAATAGACTAACGTCTAGGGCAAATCCAACCATACCAATATATCGTAAAGAGCCGAGTCACTCAAATTCACTGTATCACCTTGGTCATGTTTTGAGTGGGATTCATTCTTAGTAGTGCCATTTCAACCTTCCATCATCTCACTTGTAAGTTAATTATTAGTTATATTCATTTTGCTTTTAGATTTTTTATATATCTAAATATTAAAAATATTTTAAATGGAATATTTAAAAAAGTATCATTCAATATGATATACTAATTAATATATAAATATAAGTGGCTGGGTATAAGATAATAATAGTCTCCCATGAGGCGTAGTGACAATGTAAATCTGGAAAAACAACAATAATTTGAATATGGTGTAAGAAGATGAAACTTAGGAAATTGAATCAATTTTCAAAACATACAATTTTTATTCATAGAAATTGTGAATAACTATGTGGACGATAAAGTGGCAAAGTTTTTTCTTAACTATGGAATCTTATTTTTCCAAAAAAATATAAGGTATGGGTGAGCGCACGAAGTTCGTGGACAATAAAGTGGCAAAGGGGTGAGCAACAATGCATGCAAATTTCTAAGAACGTGCACTCTCATGAATGCATGCACGTTTCTAGGAATGTAGGCACATTTCTAGGAATGTCCATGCATTTATGACGTGACAGGTTCAACAAACCTTGAACCTCCATGTAGCAAGCCAAGTAGGCAAGTTCCCAAGAACACATGCTCGTTCCTAAAAAAATTGAAATAAAAATAATGCGCACGCACTTTAGGAATGTGAACATGTTCCTAAAGCACCTGCGTGTTATTAGGAACAAGAACAGGCACGTGTTCCTGTCAAAATGAAATATCTTTCTATCCCCCTCTACCCCCCCCTCTTCTCTCTTTCTCTCTCTCTCTCTCACACACATTTTATCCCCCATATCTCACTCTCCCACTTCTTTCCCTCTCTCCCTCTCTATGTTTTTGTGTGTGTGTCGGTATGCCCCCCTCCCCTTCGATATCCCTCTCTTTCTCTCTTAGAACCCCCATTTCTCCACCATCGTCCCTCTCCCTTCCTCTCTTTTTCTATCCCTCCCTCCGTCCTCCCTTCAGTCTCTTCGTTGTAAAAAATCCTTCACATATCTCTCTCTCCCACCCCCCCAAGGGGTGTAGGGATATGGCCTTGGCATGAAGGTGTTTAGGGTAGAGGAAAGAGCCCAATGGAAGAGAGAATTGGTGGCCAGGGGAAGATGGGGAAGTAGGTAGAGGAAAATATGAATAATCCAAGGGGGAATTTTAGGAAGAGAGGAGGTGAGGGAGAGAAAAATAATAGAGGGAGAAATGTGAGACTGAGGGAGGAAAGCAAGAGAGGGTGGGATTGGAAGAGACAAAGGGGAGGAGGTGAGAAGAGGTGAAACCTTTATAAAGGAAAGGAGGAGGGAGCCAAGGGAGAGGGGGCAACAAGATGAAGGGGGAGGAGGAGAGGAGCCAAACGAGGGCTATATGGGAAGGGGGTATGTGGTGGGATATGGAAGTGAGAAGAGGAAGAGGGCCACTAGGTAGGGGATGAGCAGTACTGGGAATGAAGTAAAGTAGCGAAAATCCATTAGGAGATTGGGAGAAAAGGTGATATGAAAGGGAATGTGGATGGGCATGGGAGGAAAAGGGTGAGGGAAAAGAAAAGAGGGAAATAGGTGAGACTAGGAGAGGTGGGCATGAGGGGGTGGGGTGAGAGGGGGAAAGGAGGAGGAGGTGAGAAACATTTAAGGGTATAGGGAGTGGCAGGCATGAAGGATAGGAGGAGTGAGTCAAGGGGGAGGGGGAGGCAGGAGGAAGGGGGCACTAAAGAGGAGGAAAGGTGGTGAGGGTTGGGAAGAGGGGAAGGGGGGATGTGGTGGGATAAKCGAGGGGGATGTGAGGGGTCAAGGGGGTGTAAGGGATGAAGGGGTTAGGAGAGGAGGTGAGTAGAGAGGGAGGGTGGATGGGCATGGGTGGCAAAGGGTGAGGGTTGAGAAGAGGCGGATCTAGGTGAGACAAGGGGAAGTGGGTATGAGGAGGTGGTGTAAGAGATATGAAGGTGGAGGAGGTGCGAAGAGGGAAAGGGTAAATGGGTAAGGGGTGAGAAATATGTGAGACCTATCGTATTTTTTAAGGATTCAAATGTTATACCTTATTATAGTATTGTAGGCGATTATTTAAAATTGAAAAAATTATACATATAGAAATGTACAAGAATATTCAATAAAAAACACATAATTTACTATTAAAACTTATAAATTTTGGCCAATATTGTCAATATAAACAAATTTTGCATAAAAAAATTACGCAAATTTTTAAAGTGAAAATGACCAATTGCAAAAAGCACATGCACTCTAGAACACATATGTGTTCCTAGAGTGCATGGGTGTTCTTTTCATTTCATTTTTTTTCAGGCATGAGTGGGAACTCTAGCATACTTGTTTTCTAAGTTGGTTGCCTCAAATATAGGTTTGAGATGATAAACATGGTGGTTTGGGTTTCAAATATATTAAAACTTCCATTTTTCTACATGATACACAAACCAATTGTAGATGAAACTACAAACACATAGAGAGTCCACTATGCAAATTTAAAATATACAAATTTTTTTTAAATAGTATTGTTTACTATTTTTATTATATTTTTGTCTTATATAGAATCTTAAAATGAATACCTTTTTTATTTTTATAACTTTTTTTTAGCCTTAACCATTTAAAAAAAAAAATTATACCCCACATCAATACAAACTCACATCTACAATCTAAAAATAGTACTGATGAAAGGCCTTGTAATTTCAAGGATAAATAACTTTCATAATATATATATATATATA
>JZKD02S1751422.1:582506-594912 GCA_000966675.3 Picea glauca
CACACACACACACACACACACACACACACACACACACACACACACAAACACATTTTATCTCCCATATCTCTCTCTCCCCCTTCTTTCCCTCTCTCCCTCTCTATGTTTTTGTGTGTGTGTCTGTATGCCCCCCTCTCCTTCGATCCCCCTCTCTTTCTCTCTTACAACCCCCATTTCTCCACCATCCTCCCTCTCCCTCTCCATTCCTCTCTTTTTCTATCCCTCCCTCTATCCTCCCCTCAGTCTCTCCCTCATAAAAAATCCTTCACATATCTCTCTCTCCCACCCTCCCAAGGGGTGGAGGGATATGGCCTTGGCATGAAGGTTTTTAGGGTAGAGGAAAGGGCCCAATTGAAGAGGGAATTGGTGGCCAGGGGAAGATGGGGATGTAGGTAGAGGAAAATATGAATAATCCAAGAGGGAAGGGGAGGAAGAGAGGAGGTGAGGAAAAGAAAAATAATAGAGGGAGAAATGTGAGAACGAGGGAGGAAAGCATGAGAGGGTGGGATTGGAGGAGAAAAAGGGGAGGAGGTGAGAAGAGGTGAAACCTCTATAAAGGAAAGGAGGAAGGAGCCAAGGGAGAGGGGGTAGAAAGATGAAGGGTGTGGAGGAGAGGAGACAAATGAGGGCTATATGGTAAGGGGATATGTGGTGGGATATGGAAGTGAGCAGAGGAAGAGGGCCACTAGGTAGGGGATGAGGAGTACTGGGAATGAATAAAGCAGTGAAAATCCATTAGATGATTGGAAGAAAAGGTGGTATGAAATGAAATGTGGATGGGCATGGGAGGAAAAGGGTGAGGATGAAGAAGAGAGCGAGATAGGTGAGACTAGGAGAGGTGGGCATGAGGGGGTGCGCTGAAAGGCGGAAAGGAGGAGGAGGTGAGTAACAGTTAAGGGTGGAGGGAGTGGCAGGCATGAAGGATAGGAGGAATGAGTCAAGGGGGAGGGTGAGGCAGAAGGAAGGGGGCACTAAAGAGGAGGAAAGGTGGTGAGGGTTGGGAAGAGGGGAAGGGGGGATGTGATGGGATAAGGGAGGGGGGAGATCATGGGTCGAGGGGGTGTAAGGGATGAAGGGGTTAGGAGAGTAGCTGAGCAGCAAGGGAAGATGGATGGGCATGGGTGGAAAAGGGTGAGGGGTGAGAAGAGGCGGATCTAGATGAGACAAGGGGAAGTGGGTATGAGGGGGTCGTGTAAGGGATATGAAGGTGGAGAAGGTGAGAAGAGGGAAAGGGTGGATGGGTAAAGGGTGGGAAATATGTGAGACCTCTGGTATTTTTTAAGGATTCAAATTTTATACCTTATTATAGTATTGTTTATTATTTTTATTATATTTTTGTCTTATATGGAATCTTAAAATGAATAAATTTTTTATTTTTATAACTTTTTTAGCCTTAACCATTAAAAAAAATAATTTATACCCCACATCAATACAAACTCACATCTACAATCTAAAAATAGTACTGATGAAAGGCCTTGTAATTTCAAGGATATAATGACTTTGATAATATATATAACATTAAAATTTTGAAAAAATAGGAGTGCACAAGAACAATGTTTCTCTATAATTCTACAAAAAAAAAATTAAGGAAATTCCATCCTTTAGGTAAACAAAGTCATTTACAATTTCTAAAAATTAAAATTATATATTCATAAAACTAACTAATTTCCTACATTTCATCTTTTTACACCATATTCAAATTCATTCTCAAAGTACCTTGAATCATCCCTCCAAGTTAACATATGTTGGCCAACTGAGGGGGGGGGGTGAATTAGTTGTTATTGTGCTTAAACAATTATACCCATTTTAAACTTGTTACAGAAAACACATTGATGATCACAATAATTCAGGAAGGTAAGCAACAAAGCATTCAACATCAATCACACACATGAAGTATATAGAGACAAATATCACTGAGGAAACCCATAAAGGAAGAAAGCCTCTTCTTCTTGCTATGATAAGTAATCTTTATTTTCTGTACATTATCATTATTCTTAGCACCAACTCTTTGTGTGCCTACCACCTATGTTTTTCAAGATACAACTTGCTGAGAGCACCGACTCTCTAGATTCTCTAGCACTCACTAGAAGGAAGCACCAACTCCCTGGTTTTCTAGCACCCACTAGAAGGAAGCACCAACCCCCTACTTTTTCTGTATGCAACTATATGGGAGCTCCAACTCCCTATGTTCAAGCACCCACTTGAACTTTTGAGGAAAATAGTCCTCCCTTGCACTGCCCTACCACCCCAATATATAAATCTTGGTTACTGAAATTTGTTACAGTGATATGGGATTTATCAATGGCTTATCAGTCTCATCACTTCTCTACTTTTCTTCCATCAGTGTCTTCCTGCTCGCATATTCTTTCACTTTCTATTCTTATGCGTGTTATTATCTGTGTCGCTTCTTCATCATTCTGCTTCTATGCAATTCCCTTTTTCTTCATGCGCACAATGCTCTCTCTGTTCTGATTTTCTTCTACATTTTATGCCCTATGCTCTGCTACATTCTTTGTGGTGCACCTCTCCTATGCGCTTCAACTACTGCACACAACATGATTCTACCCACACGAATAACTACCAAAAGAATCAACCATATTTTCTTTGTTCTACGCATATTTATCATGCTAAGTCCTCAACAAGATCATCATAGCAACACTTTGTATTCTCTAGTAGTTACACCGAGTCTGTTCATCCTAAATCGACGTTATTAAGAGATTATTTTGGCTTCTTGGGAAGTTACAGTCTTCGACCCCTTTTCCATATATCAATTATCTCTCTGATTAATATTCATACCACTGGTAGTTACATTGAGACTCTTCATCTCCTCTGGCGATCACCCTGGAGCTCTTTGAATTCTCTGGCAGAAACAATTAGTGGTTTCTAGAAGTTACAATCAGAGAACCTCCACGCGCTCATCCCTTTGTCACCTTTTCCTTTTATGAGAATACTTCACAATAGGCATTGGATTTTTTGGCTAAGCCCCTTCATTTTGTGTGACCACGAGTTGTGATTAGATGCCTCTCAAAGAGGTTCTTCGTGACTCACGACTTCAGGAATCTTGGTGTCAAACATCTTGATTCTCCCAACTCGCACTATCCAAAGTGGAGGCTATCTCTGCTAGCTCCTTCCTTTAGACTTCCGATGATGTGACCTCCAGCTATGACGAGGGGCCCGACATCCGGGCGCTACGCGACTTTGCGTTTCACGAGTTGAGACTGCTAGTCATTCTAGTTCTCCAATCTCCTGATTTCTGAATCTGTGCTTGCCATATCGACAGTCCATATCTCTCCGAGATCAATGATTGAGATCTCCTCTTTGCGAAGTCAATGCTCTCCTGTGTTCTTCTTTGGTTATCCTCCTTGCAATCCACTGGATCTAACAGTTGTTGGTCCTTCATGCTCAGATCCAATGAATGGGATCTATTCCTCTCTTGTGCACTCGTTCCTCTTGTCTGGACTCTGATCTAATGGTCTAAATTCTTCTTCCAACCAACGAATGTGATCACCTTCTGCATTTTTGGATTTCTCATTTCCCAACTTCACACTTTGCAATGTCGAATGTTGAATCACTTCCCTTATTCAGATTCTCAAATTAGCAAGACGTTAATCTCTTGCCACGTGTCCTCTCTCATCAAATCGATCGTCCAAATCTCTCTGAGATCAACGACCCATGTCACTCGTCCTCCTAATATTTGGAGTGTTGATTACTTCTGCTCTTATCCTCCTTGCAGTTACACTGGATCTAACGGCCCACGACGCTCCTCGATCCACAATCGACAACCTACGTCGCTCCTCCTCCTGAGATTTATTCCTTCTACAAAGTCTTGGATTCTAAGGAATCTTGTGCACTCTATGCTCCTGTTCCCAAGCTCTGTGCCCTATGCTCATCCTCCTAAGATTGTAAACAACAATTCCCGATGCTTTGATTGTTTCTTTCAAATCTTTTTTGTTTGCCTATTTTTGCTGCCAATATGCAATCACTGCTCCTCTTCCTGAGATTATCTTTCCTATTTTTTATTTCCATCAATGAAAAGTGCATCATTGTTGTTCCTATAAACATGCCAACAATATCCCCCTTTGGCATTGATGGCAACCCTAAAAGGCTGCACTATTCTTCTTAGATATCGATCTCCAACTGTAGCATCGTGACATGTTGTTCTTCTCCCCCTTTGACATCAATGTCGAAGAAAAACATGCTTCCCCTAAGCTGTTGCAGTAATTTTTGGAGGTATCAGATATTCAACCAACACATACTCCCCTAACAGGATGGACTCTTTTAACTTGAGAACAGGATCACGCCCAACTTCTGGCATAGATACTCAAATGTGTTAAAATAATGTAACTACAAAGAGTATTATTATTATTATTGTTATTTTATTCATAGGATTAATCCCCATTGTGGATTAATCATGTTGGAAATTGTATTAGGATCAAATCCCCTTTTGCGGATTGGTCATCGGACAATTGTAATAGGAAAAATAAGAAGTCGGCCACAACAGTTATTATTGAGACCCAGAATTGAATTAAAGGTGGGTTTACCCACCTAGAGTGAGAGGTCGGCCCTACCAACAAAACCCTTTCACACGTGCTAGTCTTGTATATATAGGGAGGCTAGCGCCTCACTTTATCACACAACTCACTTGCTCATTCTCTTATGAGGCAAGCTGCAATTACCGGTTGGAGAGAGGAGGAGAAGAGTGGCACATCTCTTGGAGAGGACTATATGTATTGGTTTGAGTTATCTCTTGAACATTGTATTGGCAATTTATGATAAGGAAGTTTTTACTAGGTTTTCTTCCCCTAGAGGGTTTCCCAGGATAAATGTTGTGTCTCTTGTGAATGTGTATTTCTAAGTGATCGTGTTCTTATGTTTCTCTTATCTATTGAAATGCAAAGAACTATAATAATGACATAAACATTAACATGGTATCAGAGCCAACCTGAAGGAAGCATATTTCGCAAGAGGAAAAACATCACTGTTACCATACCCAAATATTAGGGTTTTGCAAAAGTGAAGTTTTTCATCTCCCAAACCACCTAGAAAGTTGCACCCTCCCCCAAGGATCATTTTGTGATCCAGATTATTTTCGGTACGAAATGAGAGCAGAGATATAACACAGAAATATTCAGAGATATTACAAGAGAAACAAAAATATAACAGAGATATAGAGGAAATATAACAAGAGTCACAGATATACAGTAATACACGATTTCTATTAATGAAATAAATGTACAGAGACTGTAAAAGTACATAGTGAAAGACTCGCTAGAATGGTGGTAGCTTATCTATGAGAAAATATGTGATGGCTACTCGCATCCATGAGAAGATGATTATTACAATGAGGCTGTAAGGGCCTTTTTAAAATAAGTAAAATCCAAAACCATAACCCCGGAAGATGAAAAACCAAAAGGTTTGTGGGCCCCGATGGGGGTAGTTGATACGTCAACTTCCCAGGGGCGTAACTTTTGCATACGATCTCCGTTTGGGGCGCTTGATATCTCGTTGGAAAGATATATTCGAGAACTACAACTTTTGGGTGAGAAACATGATATACGATCCATGTTGCTCCCCGTTTTCTCAAAAAACATAGTTTAGGGCCTCAAAATGGCCCCTAAAGTTAAAAACTGCTAAAAATAGTAAATTACCAAAATTGCCAGAAACATGTTTTGGGCCAGTTGGAGAAGGTGGGTGGCCACCGATATCCACCTGGATCAATCCTTCCTCCTTATGAAGAAATGGTATCCATTGCGTTGAGTTCCCGGGGGAGAGGGGAAAGTGATTGTTGAATCTAAATCTTGGTGATCTGCTTGCCTTGCTGGAGATGTGGCGTTTCTTAGCTTGTTGAAGGCTATCATGAACCTTTGGCTGAAAGGTTTGGACCTTTTTAACCAGTTTGGCTATTTTAGATGACTGTGTGCAGAATGAATCTTCATGCTTTGTTGCAACCTTGTCGACCTGCTTCTGTTGGATAGAAGGTGCTTGGGCCAAAGATGTGGTGGTTGCAGTATCCTTCTGTTCACCCTTTGAACAGATTGTGGAGAAGATGAATTTTGTAGTATGATATACTACCTTGCAGCACTGTTTAGGTGGGGCAGTAGTTGGAACTACCTCTGGTATCTTGTAGAGATGACCCCCCAAAGTAATAATGACACTACAAGGTCGAGACTCATAGATAGCATGGCGTTTCCACATATATGGCTAGCCCAAGAGAACATCACAGAAATCCAATGGGGAAACATCACATAATACTTCATCCTTGAAGGGTTGGATTCCGTATGACAATCGACACTGCTTGCTGACACAAATATCTCGTCCTTAGCGAAGCCCCTCGATGTTGTATGGTTGCGGGTGTGGTGTTGTCGACAATCCCAACTGTTTGAAAACCTCTGCTGAGATGAAGTTCTTTTGGCTTCCGCTATCAACAATAAAATTCATCGGGGTCCCCTTCACCCACATATGTGAATGAAAAAGGCGCTCCCCCTCTTCAGGATCTGTTGGTTCTTCTGGTTGAATTGTTGTAGTCGTGACAATAGCAGTGGGGTCTGCATCGATGATCTATCTTTTCCCATTATTTTCAGAATCAGATTCTGAATCAGGGTTTGGCTCCTTGTCTTTGATCTCGGCCACCAATGACTATTTTCAGCGACATTCATCGGTGTTGTGCCAGGGGATTTTGTGGAAATTGCACCATTTTCCGGTGTCCTTCTTTGTCTTCCCGTGACCCTTCTTTTCCTGTGGCTTGAACTGGTTTTCGGGAGACTATTTGTTAGGGTTGTCTTTGTCATACTTTGGTTGTTGTGGATTTTCAGACCCGAACTCCCATTTTTTCTGGTGCTTAAATTTTTTCTCGATTTTAACAGCATATCGATAGGCAGCATCGAGTAATGAGATGTCTAGAAAATCCATTCTAGTTTGGATGTATCTATGTAGAGCCCCACGGTATTTCAGAACCAAATGTCGTTCGGAGTCTTTGATACCTAGCTTGGTGCCCAAGGTATGGAAGCTATTTGTGAACTCTGGAACTGATTGGCCCCTCTCTTGTCACAGTGTGATCCATCTCATGTATTGGTCCTCATAGTTGCCAACAGGGTAGTATTGTTCCTTTACCGCATCCACAAAAAAATCTCAAGTGGGCTCGGCCTCATATATTCCAAACTCCTCTTTGGAAATCTGCTCCCAGTAAATTTCCCACCAATGTTTGACACGGGGGAGAGCCTTAAGGAGTGCGAAGGTGATCTTTTCCTTGTCTCAAAAATTATGAACAGAGAAATAACCTTCTAGCAGATTTAACCATTTATGTAGGGCTTCTGCATCTATTTGACCTTCAAATACCGGAATATCAAAATCAACCTGAACCTTGAAAGGCAAGGTGCCTCCAAAGTGGCCACTTGATGAAGATGCGCCTGATGCTATCGGTAGGCGTTGAAGGATGTGGGAAAAATTCTCCATCATTTCGTCCCTCTGTCGTGTGAGAGCTTGCTCAAGCAACATACTGATAGGATCGTCTGCTCCATCGTTTTTCTTTTCTTCCGCCATTGAGGGTTTCTTGGGTGTGTGAGAGTGATTTTCCTCAAGAGAGACAAGCTCGAGACCCAACTTGCTATACTTAGACCTCGTCGGGGACATGCACTGAAAACGATCAAGAGCAGCCTGCTTTGATACCACTAATCCGGATTATTTTCGGTACGAAATGAGAGCGGAGATATAACACAGAAATATTCAGAGATATTGCAAGAGAAACAACAATATAATAGAGATATAGAGGAAATATAACAAGAGTCACAGATATACAGTAATACACGATTTCTATTAATGAAATAAATGTATAGAGACTGTAAAAGTACTGAATGAAAGACTCGCTAGAATGGTGGTAGCTTATCTCTGAGAAGACATGTGACGACTACTCGTATCCATGAGAAGATGATTATTACAATGAGGCTCTAAGGGACTTTTTAACATAAGTAAAATCCAAAACCCTAACCCCGGAAGATGAAAAGCCAAAAGGTTTGTGGGCCCCGATGGGGGTAGTTGATACGTCAACTTCCCAGGGGCGTAACTTTTGCATACGATCTCCGTTTGGGGCACTTGATAGCTCGTTGGAAAGATATATTCAAGAAATACAACTTTTGTGTGAGAAACATCAAACTACAATCCATTTTTATCCCTGTTTTCTCAAAAAGCATCGTTTAGGGCCTCAAAATGGCCCCGAAAGTTAAAAACTACTAAAAATAGTAAATTACCAAAATTGCCAGAAACATGTTTTGGGCCAGTTGGAGAAGGTGGGTGGCCATCGATATCCACCTGGATCATTTTGGGACTTAGAGCACACCTTTTCAATGGCTAGATCTTCCAGAAAGTGAAACCCTAGTTTCACAAAGTATCAGAAAACCAGAAAACCAGAGTACCAGAAGTACCAGAAGTACCAGAGTACCAGAAGTACCAGAAAACCAAAAGCACTAGTCCAGAAATCCACAGATCAAGTTTGAGGGGGTAAAAGTTGAATTTTCGAAATTTTGAGTACACCAACATACTCTCCTTCGCTCAGCGCATCTATCCCCTGGATCAGATTTTCAAAATTTCAAGTTTGAAAAATTAGGGTTTCCTCATAAAACCCTAAGTTGCAGTTGCAGTCTTAGACTAACTGCAATTACAGTACCAGTTGCAGTTGCAACCGTAGAACCAATTGCAATCACCCTTGAAATTTTCTCAACAGTTGGCAATGATTACCGCTGATACCAGATGGAGCCACTACCTACAATTGCTATCAAAGGTATGTACTTACATATGTTTAATGGTTAAACCCTAAAGAGTATTTGTAGGAGAAGGGATCTCTTTCCATAGATCCAGAAGGATCTCAAGATCCAACACATTCAGAGGAATGATGCAACCCAGGTGTGATTATTATGATATACATCTATTTTTCATGAAATTATCAGTGTTGCATGTTAAAGCTATGATCAAACTATTAGAAGAACTGAAAGTTGATCATAGAGCTTATCCTCTAACCTAACCTTTTTTCAAGTTAAGCATATTGTCTAAGTACTGAATATAGGTTAAAGAGAGCACTCGTCACTTGAGTGAAGGAGACCTGGAAGAAAAGAAAGCACTCATTCTTGAGGACAAGGCTCTAGGTTTGATTGATCAAGATTCAAAGGTAGACATGACAAGTTGATGACTTTATTTGAGATAGCAATCGTCATAAAGTATTATACTTGATAGCATATGAGAATATAGATGTAAATACTTTGCCTGATATGACTAACACCTCCTCTAGGAGAAACCTCGTGTGTTAGTTCTAGGTTGCCATGGAAGAATGCTTGGTCACAACACTAAGAGAGTGTTGACCTCATTTCATATTGTATTCCTTACCTTTAATCTTTGATAAATTATAAGTAATAATCTCTAAAGGAGATACTATGATGATTGTTTGTGCTATTGCTTTATATTATCAAGAAGGATATTATTCTTGCTTGTTGTTTTGTTGACCTTGCTCCAGGTCACATGAGGAAGCTCTAACGAAGGTTGTAGAAGGAAACGTGCTAAAGGAGAGATCATAAATGAAGCAATCATTAGTGGAAAAGAAGAAGGTGGGTCACTCAGAAGATGTCATGACCCACGCTATTGAAGAATCCAAGTGAACTCTAGAAGATTAGCTCACATCAACTACAAGGTGCTACCATACATATGCAAAGTTGTCACAGGTTTACTAGAACTCAAAGGTGATCATGAAGGTGTATGCAATTGATGTGCACAAGGGAAGAATATTAAGAACCCATTTCCGAAGAGGGACAACAAGACAGAAGGAGTCCTAGAACTCATTCATTCCAATGTATGTGGCCCAATGCCATCATCCTCCATTAATGGGTATGTATACTATGTATCATTCATTAATGACTATTCTCGCAAAAGACCTGGATATATTTGAAGTGTTCAACAAGATCAAGGAACTGAAAGCCTTGATAAGAGAACCCTTCTGTAAGGAATATTAAGATACTCAGGTCAAATAATGGAGGGGAATATACCTTGAAAGAGATCGTGAACTTCTGCAAAGATGTTGGGATCAATATCCCCAACAAAAATGGTGTAACTGAACAAAAGAACAGAACCATGCTAGAAGTTGTGAAGATCAAGATCCTCCTATGTGCTTATGGTTAGAAGAAGCAATGACAACTGTTTATGTGAAGAACTGATTATCCCATAGCACACTTGGGCTCAAGACATTGGAAGAAATGTTCATCGGAAAGAAGACATAGGTAAGTCATCTCAAAATATTTGGTTGTCCAATGTTTATTCATATGCCGAAAGAGAAAAGAAACAAGATGGAACCCTCCAGAAAGAAGGGAATATTTGTGGGATACTGTGAGGTCTCCAAGGCCTTTAGAATCTACATACCTTTTCACCTCCATATTGAAATCAGCAGGGACGTGACCTTTGATGAAGGATCAACACTTAAGAAATCAAGAAGATGTCAGCTTGAAGATATAAATGAAGAGGAACCTGAAAATCCCAGGATTACAGAATCCGTGAGGGAAGTTCCCAGAACTACAGAACCTATAAGGGAAGTCGTAACTTCCCATGATGAGGAGACTCCTGAAGATCATGATATAACAGAAGTTCAAGAACCTCCTCATATGACCTTATCCCATAAAAGAAAGCCTTCTTGGGCAAGAGAGCTTATGAAAGATGGAGAGAAGTATGGTGTTCTAGAAGGAACCACAAGATAGGTGAAAAGACCAAAGACATTCTCTAGTTACACTGCTTTGATGTGAAATCTACTTAATGAAGAACCTACATGCTTTGAAGAGGCCATTCAAAACAAGGAATGGGAAGATTCCATGACAGAGGAATACCAATCCATAATAAAGAATGATGTATCGGAAATAGTTCCCAGACCAAAAAGTAAGGATGTGGTATCATCAAAATGGCTCTTCAAAATAAAACATGCTGCTGATGGAAGTATTGAGAAATATAAAGAAAGATTTGTCACTCGTGGATTTTCCCAGAAGGAAGGCATTGACTATGAAGAGACATTCGCTCCTGTGGCCAGATACACTTCTATCAGAACCATTATAGCTCTTGCATCCAAGATGAAATGGAAGATGCACCAAATGGACATAAAGAAATCTTTCTTGAATGGTGTTATCGAGGATGAAGTGTATATAGAGAAACCCCAAGTATTTGAGGTTCAAGACAGGAAGTCTCATGTTTGTTGATTGAAGAAAGCCTTATACGGATTGAAGCAAGCTCCTGGAGCTTGGTATGGCTATATAGACAGTTTCTTGATGAGCTTAGGCTTTACAAAGAGTAAAGCAAACTCAAATCTCTACTTCAAAATTATGGATAATGAATCAGTAATCTTACTACTATATGTGGATGACTTATTATTAACTGGAGAAGAAAAGGTCATCGTTGAATGTAAAAAGAGACTTGCCGCATAATTTGAAATGAAATACCTTGGCCTAATGCATTACTTCTTAGGTCTTGAGGTATGGCAGAGTCCAGAAAGGATCTTCCTTAACCAAGGGAAGTACACGGTCAAAATCTTAAATAGATTCGACATGCTAGAATGTAAGTCCATGAATACACCCATGGAAACGAAGCTGAAGATGTTGGTCAATATTTCATCAGAATTGATAGATGCCACACTGTACAGACAGATTATTGGATCGTTGATGTACCTGATGAACACCAGACCAGACATTTGTTTTGCAGTGAACACCTTGAGTCAGTTTATGGTAGAGCCCAAACATGTTCACCTAGTGGCTGCAAAACATGTGATGAGGTACCTTAAAGGTACAATGGATTATGGTCTCAACTATGATGGAGATCGTGACTTCACATTGAGTGGATACACTGATACAGATTGGGCATGAAGCATTGCTGACAAAAAAAGCACTTTCGAATGTTGTTTCAATTTGAGATTAGCCATGATCTCATGGTAGAGTAGGAAGCAATCCAATATTTCTCTCAGCATAGTGGAAGAAGAGTACATTGCCGCATGTTTTGCTAGCTACGAAGCTATATGGCTTCAAAAGTTGTTGACTGGCCTATTTGACTTGGATATGAGAGCAACCATGATTCTATGTGACAACCAGAGCTGCATAAAGATGACAGAGAATCCTGTATTCCATGACAGGTCGAAGCACATAGAGATCCACTATCATTTCATTCGCGACATGGTACATAGAAGATCCTTGAAGCTCTAATACATTAGCACAGATGAACAGGTTGTTGATGTGATGACAAAACCTCTATCTCGTGTAAATTTTGAACACTATCGAGATAAGATTGGTATAGTCCGAAAGGACCCTCCCTGAAAGGGGGAGTATATATATATATATATATATATATATATATATATATATATATATATATATATATATATATATATATATATATATAT
>JZKD02S1751422.1:594962-614316 GCA_000966675.3 Picea glauca
TATATATTCCTTGCTTCTGACCTAGCTGTTAGACGTAAAGAAAGATGAGTCATTTCTTCTGACCTCGTTGTTAGACGTAAAACATGACGTTGTGTGTTCCTTGCTTCTGACCTCACTGTTAGACGTAAAGCAAGATGAGTCATTGCTTCTGACCTCACTGTTAGACGTAAATAATGACGTTGTGTGTTCCTTACTTCTGACCTCGTTGTTAGACGTAAGGCAAGATGAGTCATTGCTTCTGACCTTGTTGTTAGACGTAAAGCAAGGTGTTGTGTGATTCCTTGCTTCAGACCTAGTTGTTAGATGTAAAGCAAGATTATTCCTTGCTTCTGACCTCGTTGTTAGATGTAAAGCAAGATGATGATGATTCCTCACTTCCGAGCTCGTTGTTAGACGTAAAGCGAGATGTTGATGTGTTCCTTGCTTCTGACCTAGTTGTTATACGTAAAGCAAGATGATATATATATACATTTCTTCTAACCTAGTTGTTAGACATAAAGCAAGATTTTACTAACACTGTGGTACCAGCTTATTAGCTGTGACATTGAGCCAGTGTAGTACTGTGATGTGCCAGCCTAGTGCTGTGATGAGGTATCATTTTATTGATACATATTGATGCAGATGATGATGGCATTCTTTCGAGAATGATGATGTTGTCGATGAAGAAAACTTTCGATGACTCGTAAATTTTCTAGCCAATGTTTCAAGATGATATTGACGATAATTTCCTCCTGATGTCACTGATGATGCAGACCTCTCTCGCTTGATGCTGTTGAAGAATACCCTTGTTGTTAATTGGGAGTGTTAAAATAATGTAACTGCAAAGAGTATTCTTATTATTATTGTTATTTTATTCATAGGATCAATCCCCGTTATGGATTAATCATGTTGGTAATTGTATTAGGACCAAATCCCCTTTTTCATATTGGTCATCGGACAATTGTAATAGGCAGAATAAGAAGTCGTCCACAACAATTATTATTGAGACCTAGAATTAAATTAAAGGTGGTTTTACCCACCCAGAGTGAGAGGTCGGCCGTACCAGTGAAACCCTTTCACACGTGTCAGTCTTGTATATATAGGGAGGCTAGCGCTTCACTTTATCACACAACTCACTTGCTCATTCTCTTATGAGGCAAGATGCAATTACTAGTTGGAGAGAGGAGGAGAAGAGTGGCACATCTCTTGGAGAGAACTATCTATATTGGTTTGAGTTATCTCTTGAACATTGTATTGGCAATTTATGATAAGGAAGTTTTTCCTGGGTTTTCTTCCCCTAGAGGGTTTCCTAGGATAAATGTTGTGTCTCTTGTGAATGTGTATTTCTGAGTGATCTTGTTCTTATGTTGTTCTTATATATTTAAATGTAAAGAACTATAATAATGGCATAAACATTAACAAAATTAATGTTTTGCAAGCGGTTTAGTGAAGATATCAACGATTTGTTCTATGGAAGGAATATAATTCAGTTGAACAACTCTGTTTGTAACTTGCTCTTTGAGAAAATTATATTTTATTGGTATATGCTTGGTCTTTGAATGGAGAACATGATTCTTGGAAACACTAATGGCGCTTGTGTTATCACAATGAATTATAATGGGATCTGTGTATGATCCCTTCAAATCTGCAAGAGTTTGGATCATCCACAAGACTTGTGTGCAACAAGTAGAAGCAACAATGTATTATGCTTC
Source organism: Picea glauca (assembly GCA_000966675.3). Classification (NCBI taxonomy): domain Eukaryota; kingdom Viridiplantae; phylum Streptophyta; class Pinopsida; order Pinales; family Pinaceae; genus Picea; species Picea glauca. Next base: position 596,654 of record JZKD02S1751422.1, read on the forward strand.
TATAGTTGATAAGGAGATAGAGCCTTGCTTATTACTCAACCATGCTACTACAGAATCACCAAAGAAGAATGCACCTCCACTGGTGCTCTTTATTTCATCCAGACAGTTTCCCAAATCAGCATCTGAATATGCAAATAACTGAAAGTTTTGAGTTCTTGGATACCAGAGACCATAAGTCATTGTTCCCTTCAAATGTTTGAATATCCTTTTGAAAACTACTAAATGGATTTGCTTGGGAGCTGATTGATATCTTCCTACCATTCCAACAACTTGCATTATATCAGGACGAGATGGTGTAATGTACAAAATACTACCTATCATGGATCTATATGAACTCTGATTAACATCAGGAGAGTCATCATCCTTTATTAACATTCATCCAGTGACCATAGGTGTACTAACAGGAGAGGAATCCTCCATATGGAACTTCTTCAATATCTCTTTCAAATACTTTTCTTGAGAGATAAATAGCCCTATAGAACTCTGATTGATTTGTAAACCGAGGAAATATGACAGTTCTCCTATCATGGATATCTCAAACTCAGTTTGCATAGAATTAGAAAACCACTGAACAAAAGAGTCATTAGCACATCCAAAACTAATGTCATCTACATAAACCAACACAACTAGTAAGTTATCACCTTTAGACTTAATGTATAGATTACTGTCAACAATACCTTTCTTGAACCCTTTGTCATGTAATAATTTGTCCATTCTATAATACCAGGCTCGGGGTGCCTATTTCAGTCCATATAATGCTTTTTTCAACTTACAGACATAGTCAGGATTTTCTGTCAGTGAAAAACCTTCAGGTTGCTCCATAAATACATCTTCTTCTAGATCTCCATTAAGAAATGATGAATTAACATCCATATGATATGCTTTAAAGTTTTTATGACATGCATAGGAAAGAAACATTTTGATGGCTTCCAATCTTTCTATTGGTGCAAAGGTTTCATCAAAATCTTGTCCTTCAATCTATGCATAGCCCTTACATACCAATCTTTCTTTGCCCCTGACAATTTGTCCTTTTTCATTCATTTTGTTCTTAAACACCCATTTGGAGACATTTACATTCTTATCTGCAGGTCTAGGAACAAGCTCCCAAGTGTTGTTCTTCTCAATCTAATCCAGTTCCTCATTCATTGATTTTAACCAATTTACATCTTTACTGGATTCATTAAAGTTCTTGGGTTCCACCATGTATATGAAGGCTATATGTGATTGCTCTGTGTCTTTGATTATACTTCTCTTGGTTTGTACACATTTATCTTTTGCACCAATTATCTGACTTGCAAGATGATTCTTTTGAGTAATTCTAGAGGAAGGATTTGATGTTATATGTTGATTTGAGTCTGCCTGAGCATTTGTATCTTCATCTGACTTAGAGTCTTATTTTTCTTATTTTTCTGAATCTTGGACCTATTCATCTTCAACTTTAGTTGTGTCCTCTGTAGTAGACTCATGAATATTTCTCACCTCTCTTACTGGGACTCCTTCATCAACCTTTAAATCAATGCAATCAACTAATTTATGTAGTCTTTTATTAAAGCATCTATATCCTTTACTATTCGTAGCATATCCTAAGAAGATGCCTTCATCATCCCTGTTATCATACTTGCCAAGGTTTTCATTATTATTATTTATGTATCACTTACTCCCAAAGACTTTGAAGTGTTTGATTGAAGAAGGTCTTCCATACCACAATTCATAAGGTGTCTTGTCACCGTGTGGTTTGAGGTTCATCATTTCCAAAGGTTACATTACCTGTTTTTCTTTTACTTATAGACAAAAACTTATCCTTGTCTCCAGTCATGTTCTTGGAACATCCAATGTCTATATACCAAGGGTGTTTTTGTTTTTGAGATGAAAGTACTAGACCACATTTTTCACTATCTTGCTCTTTCCAAGTGTTTCCATTTCTAGCTAAGGGTTTTATCCTTAGATCTGCTTTGTAATTCTTCAGATGATAGTTCGTAGCTTTGTGGCTGAAGTTATTTCAATTATAGAATTTGAGATCATTGCTCAATAGGTCAAAGTAGTTAGTGTAACTTTGTCTACTCATTGGTTGTTTAGTTATATGTTGCAAAAATTGTTTATTTCTTGATCTCCTTAGTTGCATGTCTCTAAACGTAATTTGTTAATTTTCAATCTTTTGACCAAAATTAGAGGAGTAAAAACAGTAACCATGGAAGAAGTTTTGATACGTGAGGGATGGCCTTCTTCTTGGAATTTGTTGTTCCATCTTTTGATATCATTGGCTTTTTATCAATTTTGGCACCTTTTCCTTCACTTCTCCTTGGCGGTTGATTATCTTCTGTTGTTTTTGCAGATTTGTGGTTGTCAATGATTGTAGATTTGACAAACTTGATGGATTCTTTGTTTCTTGGCTGATCACTACTTTATCCTTCTTCACAACCCAAACTATTTTTCATCTTTGGATTCCTTATCTAATTCAGAATGGTGGCTAATCCTTCCAAGGATTTAATACTTGACATATTTTTGTGGTACAATGCCTCAAACTTCTCCATCTATTTTCTAGTTTTTATTATCTCTTCTTCCAAGGCTTCACAACTTGATTTATTCTCTGATAACTTCTGTTTCAGAATGTCCTTTATTTTCTTTGCCTCTTCTAACTCCACTTTTAGCAAGGCAAAGTCTTCATCAGGTTTTTTACTATTTTTCCGGAACTATATCAACAATTTTTTTTTATTTTTCTTCTTAAACCTAAGTCTATCAATTTCTTCTAGGGCACTCATCAGTCCTCCTTCCAAGTCAACCACATATTCTTCATCATTATCATCACTTCCTATGCTCTTATTATCATAATCCTCCTTGTCCATAAGAATAAATTCATTATCCTTATCTTCACAAGAAGAGTCACTATTTGTGTCTCCTGAAGAGTCATCATTGATTACACATAAACTTTTCATTTTACCAAATCTCTTGGATTTGTACTTCTCTTCACCTTCATAGTTCTGGTCCTTCTTCTTCTGTGGACACTTCGATGCAAAGTGACCTATCTTTCCACAGTTAAAACATTTTAAGGGAAACTTTCCTTGGTACTTGTCTGATCCTTTCTTTAATCTTCTCACAAATTTTGCTTCAATTTCATCATGCCCAGAATCTTGATTCTTATATGCTCTAAATGATGCTTCTCTATGGGTGGGTGTATCTTTACCTATCCTCATTTCATATGCAGTAAACGTTCCTAGAAGTTGATCAAAAGGAAGAACTTTTATATCATTAATTTCTTCTATAGCAGAGACATTTGGGTTGAACCTATCTAGCAGAGATCTCAAAATTTTCTGAACTAAAAAGGCTTCCTCAATTTTTTCGCCAAGTCCTTTCATTTCATTTACTAGTTCTTCAACTCTCAGAAAGTACTTCCCAAATGTTTCATCCTCTTTCAACTTTAGTTGTTCAAACTGTAATCTGTAGGTTTGAATCTTAGCATCCTTTACCTTCTCATTACCTTCATAACTGGTAATGAGTTTGTCCCACATTTCTTTGGTAGATTCCAAGTGCATAACTTTTACAAATTTTGCTTCTGCAAGCCCACTCAGAATAGCATTCATAGCCTTAGTGTTGAAGTTGAATTCTAGCTTGTCATCCTTAGAAGCTAATACAACTGGCTTTACATAACTAGTCTCCACCACATACCAGACATCTGCACCTAATGCCATTATGTAGGTTCTCATTCTAACTTTCCAGAAGGCAAAGTTTGTTCCATTGAATAGGGGGGACTTATTGGTTGAAGTTCCTGCATGACTAGTCATGTTTAATCTCTAGGATCTGTCCTTAGATCAAATGAACCTGCTCTGATAACAATTGTTGGACAACTGAGAGGGGGGCGGGGGTGAATCAGTTGTTACTGTGATTAAATCATTATACCCATTTTAAACTCATTACAGAACACTCATTGATGATCAAAATAATTCAGTAAGGTAAGCAATAAAGCATTCAACATCAATATCACACATGCAGTATACAGAGACAAATATTCCTGAGGAAACCCATAAAGGGAGAAAACCTCTTCTTCTTTCTATGATAAGTAATCTTTATTTTTTGTACATTATCATTTTTCTAAGCACCAAATATTTGTGAGGATACCACCTCTTTTTTGCAAGCTGCAACTTGTTGAGAGAACCAACTCTCTGTATTCTCTAGCACCCATTAGAAGGAAGCACCAACTCCCTTGTTTTTCTAGCACCCACTAGAAGGAAGCACCAACTCCCTGGTTTTTCTGGCTGTAACTAGACGGGAGCTCTGAATCCCTATTTTCAAGCACCCACTTGAACTTCTAAGGAAAATAGTCCTCCCTAGAACCTCCATACCACCCTGAGATAAAAATCTTGGTTACTGAAATTTGTTACAGTGATACAGGATTTATCAATGGATTACTAGTCTCATCACTATTCTGCTACATTGATCTGCTCTTCCTACATCAATGTCTTTCTGCTCTCATTTTCTTTCCTTTTCTGTTCTTCTGCGTGTTATGCTCTGTGTCTCTTCTTCATCTTTCTTCTTCTATGCTCTGCCCTTTTTCTTCCTGTGCACAACACTCTTTATGTTCTGATTTTATTTTGTGTTTTATGCCCTATGCTCCCACTACATTCTTTGCGTTGCGCCTCTCCTGTGCACTTCATCTACTGCGCACAACATGCTTCTACCCACATGAATAAATATCAAAAGAATAAAACATCTCTTCTATGTTCTATGTATATTTATCATGCTAAGTCCTCTGTAGGATTGTCATAACAATACTTCGTATTCTCTAGCAGTTACACTGAGTATATTCATCCTGAATGGTCATTATTCAGGGATTATTTTGGCATCTTGCGAAGTTACAGTCTTCGACCCCTTCTCCATCTATCAATTGTCTCTCTGATTAATCTTCATACCACTAGCAATTATATCAAGATTCTTCAGCTCCTCTGGCGATCACCCTAGAGCTCCTTGAATTCTCTGGAAGAAACAATCAATGGTTTCTGGAAGTTACAATTAGAGAACCTCTGCACATTCATCCCTTTAGTGCATTTTCCATTTCTGAGAAAACTTCACAACAGGTGCTAGTTTTTTTGGCTAAGCCCATTCATTTCATGTGAGCACGAGCTGTGGTCAGACGCCTCTCAAAAAGGTGCTTCCTGACTCGTGACTTCGAGAATCTTGGTATGATACATCTCAATTCTCCCAACTCATGATATCCGAAGTGGAGGCTAGCTCCGCTAGATCCTTCATTTATACTTTCAACGATGTGACCTCCAGCTGTGACCAGGGGCTCGACGTCTGGGCACTATGCGACTTTTCGTTTCGCGAGTTCAGACTGCTAGTCATTCCAATTCTCCAATATCCCTATTTTTTAATCTGCACTTGCCATATCGACGGTCCAGATCTCTCCGATATCAATGATCGAGATCTCCTTTTCGTGAACTCGGACATAGAAAATTCAATGCTCTCCTGCATTCTTCTTTGCTTATCCTCCTTGCCAATCCATTGGATCTAATGGTTGTTTGTCCTTCGTTCTCAGATCCAATGGATGGGATCTGTTCCTCTCTTGTGCACTCGTTCCTCCTCTCTAGAATATGATTTAACGGTCTATATTCTTCTTCCATCCAACGACTGTGTTCACCTTCTACATTTCTGGATTTCGCATTTTGTGACTTCTCACTTCGCAATGTCGAAGGTTGACTCACCTCCCTTTTTATAATTCTCAAATTAGCGAGGCAGTAATCTCTCGCCATGTGTCCTCTCTCATCTGATCGACAGTCCAGATCTCTCTGAGATCAACGGCCCATGTCACTCCTCCTCCTAAACTTTGGAGTGTTGATTACTGCTACGCTCATCCTCCTTGTGTCTACACTGAATCTAACAACCCAAGGCGCTCCTCAATCCACGATCGACAGCCCACATCGCTCCTCCTCATGAGATTTATTCCTTTTACAAACACTTAGATTCTAAGGAATCATGTGCACTTTGTGCTCGTGTTCCTGAGATTTGTGCCCTGTGCTCGTCTTCCTAAGCTTGCAAAAAACAATTTACGATGCTTCGATTGCTTCTTTTAGATCTTTTATGTTTGCCTATTATTCCTGCCAATATGCCATCGTTGCTCCTCCTCCTGAGCTGATCTTTCCTGTTTGTTCTTTCCATCAATGATAAGTGCATCATTGTTGTTCTTGTAAACATGTCAACAACATATTGTTGTTTAATTGATTTTAGGTTAAGATGGGGGTCATTTTTGATGTATTATTATTATTTAAGACATTAAAGTAATGAATTTTTTAATTATCAAGTGAAAATAAAAGTACATTAATTATTTATATTATAAAATTGTTTTACAAAAAAAAAAAAATTCCCAAGGTAAGAATTAGCAGGAAACCCTTCAGTACTTGTTGACCAAAATTTGGTCAACTACATTTTCCAGCTCTTCGGTTAATAAAAAATATGTTATCAGAATATGGAAAATTTTGAACTATTATAAGTTCAATGTGTAGCCTTTAGTCTCATCTTTGCCACTCATTTTTCGTATCGAAAATCAGAGTTTGTATTCTCAATATATCTAGGTTTAAAGTTTAAGCGTAAAATGACACCTTTTTCATGTGGAATAAGGCTAATTGTTCATAAATACATCCACATTTTCTCAATCCCAAGACACTTGATATTCTTAATTTCTGTCGAGTTCAAAACCCATAAAAATCTATCTCTCGCACGCACCCTCTATAATTCTCCACTTTTCTCATATCTATTTTTTCTCTCTTCCTATACTTAGTATTATTTTCAAAATCTTTCTTTCTTACCTCTCCATTCCTCTCACTCTATATCCCACACTTAGAAAAAAAATTAAAAAAACTCACACCCCAAATCACCCCCTCACCAATCCATACTTCAAAAAAATTGTAAGTCCTTTCGGACTCTCGTACTCACCTCACTCCCCAACTGAACACTCTACTCACTCACCTTCCCCCCTTTTTATTTCATACTTAAAATTTTTATACCTTTTGGACTCTCGAACTCTCATACTTCTCAACCCCCTGACATCCCTCACTCCCGCGAGTTTGAAATTCTTCCCTGCTTATTTATCCCCTCCCATCCCCTCCCCATACACCATCCTAATCTCACCCACTCCCTACATTTCTCCCTCTCACGCACTTCCCTTCCCCACCTCAGCCTACGTAACTCCCCAACTCTTCTCCCCTCATTTATCCATCCCCCTCACTTCCGCCACCTACAAACTACCTCCCTCACTAACCAATTAAACCCTTCCACATGGAAACCTATGAAAAAATTACAAGTGGCAGCATGAGAATGGTGCAATATTGAAACTCATGAGTGGGTAACATGGAATGTTTCTGAGAGTGACACAAGGCACACTTTTATTGCATACACATGGAAGATTTTTAACCTATCATATGAAGACATGTGGCATCTCATCATTGGTGAATTATGGCAGTATACCAATGGAAACACATGGAAATATTCGATTGGTGCATTAGCATGGTGATTCATCCATGTTGATTGGGAAGATTGGTGGTTGACTTGGCATGCAAAATTATAATTTTATTCAACAATTTTCTAAGGATTGAATCCTCCAAGCTCCATTTTATCCTCTCTTATTTGTTTGTTGTCAACTATATGTTACACTTAACATTATATGCCACTAATACTTTCATATTCTCATGCATGTGGGATAATCTTCATGAAGAAAAGTTGAAATTACTAAAGGAAGGACGAAATTCATCCAAGGGCTGAGATTTTCCCATCAATTTTGATCGATGATGGATGAGTGTCAATATTGTAGAGGCGATAACTTGAGCTCCAGGTATCAGAATCACGCAAACTTCATATCATTGGAAAGATATTTCTATGTAGAAGATGATGGTATAGCTTTCAAGCATTGAAAGTTTCCACATGTTTCCCAGAAATTAAAATATTAGTCAGTTTCAAGTTTAATGGTCATGTGTGACAATTCAACTTCATGAGTTCATATCTTGAGATCTAGGTGGAGAAAAGGTTGACTATCATTTTTAGAAAATTAAAACATCGTCCCCCTCTTTAAAAGGGAAATTAATTGAATTTTGAAAATAAAGTTTATTTAAAAACAAAAACGAAAGGGAACCATTTAAAAGTTATGGATGTTAATGATGTGAATTCATTAATAAGAACTTAAATTAGGCATTAATTAAAGAATATGTTTTAAAAATAAAAGTGTATGGGAATTTTGAGAGAGGAAAAAACCCTAACTACTCAAGTAAGTTACAAAATCTCATCTTAAAAAAGAGAACATGGACATCATCAAAAAAATAAGAAGAGGAAGGTACAACCATAAATAATCATCCAAGATTCTATTGAAAGAAAAAATATCTCCATCTTCTCCACCCTTTCTATTCTTCTACACCATTTCTGATAACTTTATGCTTAAGTCTCTCAATTGGGCGCAGGGATGAGTTCTTGAGTGTTCTTCTTGCATTCTTCCAAAATATTTTTCTTTTATGATCATGGAGTATTTATATCCATACACATGACTCTCAAAAATTTTGTAATGAAGAACATATTTCATGAATAAAACTCTAGAAAGAATTGGTTCATGGTTGATTTGGATTGTATCTTGTAAGTTTGAGTCTTAAGTATGAGGTATTTGAGATGATCAAATTCTCTTTTGATCTTGATAGTAGTACTCTTTTCAAATTCTTTGAGATGATCAAATTACTATCTCATATTTTTTATGAGGAAGACATGGATGCATTTATATATATGATTAAGAAGATTGTGTATGTGATTCTAATCACAAAGAAATTATGATGTTGAATCCCTCCTTCAATATTTTCAATTGTTTAAATACTTCTTGTTGCATACAAAGATCGGATTAGGTTATTGAAGAAACATATCATTTTATAATTTCAAGCAATAAAGATCTAGGGTTTGTTTCCTTAGCATTCTCCTAATCCAAGATATCACAGATATATATTTTAGCCCAAGAGGAGTACCACCCCTTTAAAACTGAAGAAGGATTCATATTCTCATGAGGTTGTCATTTCAGTCCTTGACAGATTCAAATGTCAACAATACTTCCCCACTTCATGGATGATAAACAGGGTAACCCTAATTACAAGGCATAACCCCAAGGGGAACAAGGGATTTGAACCCGTGACCTCCTCCATAGGGGATAGATTCACGTAATCACTTGAGCTAACCCTTGGGGATATTTTTTTTACAAAATCATGTTATTGTTTTTTAGATATATATGTATTGAAATATTTTTAAAAAATTAATAAATTTTCATTAATAGAGAAACTCAAGCCCAAAAGATAGAGTAAAATAGGGGTCATTTTTAATGTATTATTATTATTTAATACATTAAAGTAGTGAATTTTTAATTAGCAAGTGAAAATAAAAATACATTAATTATTTATATTATAAAATTGTTTTACAAAATCTTTTTTCTCCAAGGTAAGAATTCGTCGGAAACCCCTGAGTACTTGTTGACTAAAATTTGGTCAACTATATTTTCCACTCTTATATTAATAAAAAAATGTTATCGGAATATGAAAATTTCTCAGTCTCAGCTTTGGCACACATTGTTTGGATCGAAAATCCAAGTATGTATGCTCAAGATATCCAGGTTTAAAGTTTAAGAGAAAAATGATGGCTTTTTCATGTGGAATAAGACTAATTTTTCATAAGTATATCCACATTTTCTCGGGCCTAAGACCCTTGATATTCTTAATTTCTGTCGAGTTCAAAATCCATAAACATTTATCTCTTGCAAGCACCCGCCATAATTCTCCACTTTTCTCGCATCTCTTTCTCCTCTCTTCCTATACTTAGTCTTATTTTCTAAATATTTATTTCTTACCCCTCCATTCCTCTCACTTTATATCCCACACTTAGAAAAAAATAAAAAATACTCACACCCCCACTCACCCCCTCACCACTCCTTACTTCAAAAAATTTCGAAGTCTTTTCAGACTCTCGTACTCACCTCACTCCCCAACCTGACACTCTACTCACTCAACTTCCCCCCATTTTTATATAATACTTAAACTTTTTATACCTTTCATAACATTGAACTATAATACTTCCCAACCCCCTTACATCCCTCACACCTGCGAGTCTGAAATTCCACCCCCCTTATTTCTACCTTCACCTCGCCCTACATCATCCTAATCTCACCCACTCCCTACATTTTCCCCTCTCCCTCACTTCCCTTCCCCACCTCACCCTATGCCACTCCCCAACTATGCTCCCCTCATTTATCCCTCCCCCTCACTTCCTCCACCTACAAACTACCTCCCTCAGTTCCCCTCTTTCCTACTCTCGTTCACTCTCCCTTTTAAACATCTTACCTTAATCACTTTTAAATTATTTAGTTTCCAAACCAATTAAACCCTCCCACATGGACACCTGTGAAAAACTGACAAGTGGTAGCATGAGAATGGTGCCATTTGGAAACTCATGAGTGGGTAACATGGCAAGTTTATGAGAGTGACACAAGGCACACTCTTATTGGAAACACATGGCAGGTTTTTGACCTGTCATATGAAGACATGTGGCATCTCATCATTGATGACATATGACAGTATACCAGTGGCGATACATGGCAATATTCGGTTGGTGCATCAACATGGTGACTCATCAGTGTTGACTGGGGAGATTGGTGATTGACTTGGCATGAATAATTATTATTTTATTCAACAATTTTCTAAGGGTCAAATACGCCAAGCTCCATTATCTCCTCTCTTTTTTGTTTCTTGTCAATTATATGTTACACTTAACATTATATGCCACTAATTATTTCCTATTCCCATGCATATGGGATAATATTCATGAAGAAAAGTTGAAATTACTAAAGGAAGGACGAAATTCATCCAAGGGATGAGATTTTCCCATCAATTTTGATCAACGGTGGTTGAGTGTCAATCTTGTGTAGGTGATGAATTGAGCTCTTAGTATTGGAATGGTGCATAATTTATACTGTTAGAAAGATTTTTCGATGTAAAATATGATGGTACAGGTTTCAAGTGATGAAAGTTTCCACATGTTTCCTAGAAATTAAAGTCATTCAGCTTCATGTTTAATGGGCCTCTGTGACAACTCAACTGCACGAATTCATATCTTGAGATTCAGACTACAGATTTAGGAAAACTTTATATCGTTGGACATCTAGGATGATGAAGATCACATATGAAGTGATTTCCATGGATAAAAGGTTGACCATAATTTCCATAGAATTAAAACACAGTCCCCCTCTTTAAAAGGGAAATTAATTGAATTTTGAAAATAAAAGTTTATTTAAAAACTTTTATTAAAAAATGAAAAGGAACCATTTAAAAGTTATCATATGCTCATAATGTGAATTAATTAATAAGCACTTAAATTAGGAAATAATTAAAGAATGTTCTTCAAAAAGAGAAGTGTACGAGAATTTCAAGAAAGGAAAAAACCCTAATTACTCAAGTAAGTTATAAAATCTCATCTTAAAAAGAGAAGAGATGCATCATAAAAAAAGAATAAGAATTGTCGGAGGGGCAGTGAAAAAGATCAGAGGAGGAATAAGGTACAACCATGAATACTTAGCCAAGTTTATGATCAAAGAAAATAGATTTCCATCTTCTCCACTATTTCTATTCTTCTACACCATTTCTAATAGCTTTATGCTTGAGTCTCTGAATTGGGCACACGGATGAGTTCTTGAGTCTTCTTCTTGTATTCTTCCAAAATATTTTTCTTGTATCATCATGGAGTATTTACAACCATATAAATGAATGCCAAAGATTCTGTAATGAAGAACATTTGTCATGAATAAAACTCCACACATAATTTCTTCGGGGTTGATTTCGATTGTATCTTGTAACTTTGAGTCTTAGGTATGAGGTATTTGATATTGGCCTATCAAATTCTCTTTTGATCTTGATAGTAGTACCATAGAAAATTTTAGGGGCAAAATCTAGCCCCTTCAAATTTGGGCAGGGCAAATTTTATATATTAAAAAAAAACCCATATTAATCCCAATTTGCCTCCCCTTTATTTTTAAAACAAAATTAATTTTATATTTATCCCAAAAATTATGGTCTAAATTTAAAAATTAATTACATTTTTGCCTTGGAAAAATGACTGGCATCCTCCCTTTCCACCGATTTCTGGGAGTAGCCATTGATCTTCAAAGGTTTTCGCCCACAATTTTAGATTTTTCACAAGCCAAGGACCATGATTCACCTCGATTTGGGAATGGCCATTGGAATTAGTTTTTTTTCACCCACCGATTTGGAGTTTTTACAGAGGATGCCCTTGATTTGGAGTTTTTACATGAATTCGGTCATGGGTGTCGGAAAATTTTGCCCCAATTTGATGGTGATTCACAATATTAATAGATCCAAGTGGTTTGAATTGAAATATTCAGCCACGCCTAGCTTGAAATATTCAAAGGCCAAGTTCCAACTCAAAATTCTATTGTCAAAATTTGCAAATTACAGGAGGGAAAAGCATTGAGTTCTTTCCATCTTCTTGGTTTCTCTGTGTCAATGTTTCTGGTTGCTAGCTTGGCCCCTACAACACCTTGATATCAGGTAGTTCATAACTAGCTTATGATCCCTCTCTGCAACTTTTGAAATTTGTCAAGGTTGTGCAGGGATAATATTAATTTCTTATCATTTATGGGCTCATGGTTCTCCTCTCCGCTAGTAGTAGAGTTGTTTTGGGAATTCATTAAGTGCAAATGCTAGTAGGGATTATCCTTATAAGCGATAGATCCCACCCAGTCTCTAGGATAGCAGAGGCTTCAGGTCACGACGAGTGATTGTTTGGGTTAGTGATTGGAGTAGATCAATAGTTATGTGTAACGTGTTTAAGTTTTTGAGCTTACCCACAGTTTGGATAGACTACCTGGGTGTTTTTAAATCATTCTCAAAAGCTGGTGCTAAAACACAGTGTTTGAGCACCGTGTTTCATCGTTGTGTTTCCCAATGCTCATTACTTGTGTGTTTCCATGCACGTCGCAGAAGTGTGATCCTAATCAGTGATAGAGCCCACACAACCTTCGAGATAACAAAGGCTTAAAGTCATGATGAGTGATTGTTTGGGTTAGTGATTTCCAATTGGAGCAGATCAATAGTTCTGTGTTTAAGTTTTTGAGCTTACTCATAGACTACAGTTTGGATAAATTACCTCGGCATTTTTAAATCATTCTCACAAGATGGTGTTGAAACACGGTGTTTCAACACTGTTTTCCCAATGTTGATTTCTTGTGTGTTTCCATGCATGTCGTACAAGTGTCATCTTGATCAATAATAGAGCCCACCCAGCCTCCAGGATAGCAGAGGCTTCATGTCATGACGAGTGATTGTTTGGGTTAGTGATTGGAGTAGATTAGTACTTTTGTATTTAAGTTTTTGAGCTTACCCACAGTTTGAATAAATTACCTGGTCATTTTTAAATCATTCTCACAAGCTGGTACTGAAACAAGGTGTTTCAACATCGTTTTCCAAATGCTCATTGCTTGTGTCTTTCCACGAACAAGTATCATCGTGATAGAGCCCACCCAACATCCAAGATAAAAGAGGCTTCAAGTCATGACGAGTGATTGTTTGGGTTAGTGATTGGAGTAGATCAATAGTTTTATATTTAAGTTGTTGAGTTAATGGCATTATTAAATCATTCTCATAAGGTGGTGCTGAAACATGGTGTTTCAGCACCGTGTTTCTCAATGATCATTGCTTGTGTGTTTCCATGCACAAGTTTCATTAGTGATAGAGCCCAACCAGCCTCAACCCTCCAGGATAGCAGAGGCTTCAAGTCATGATGATTGATTGTTTGGGTTAGTGATTGGAGTAGATCAATTGTTCTATGTATTGTGTTTAAGTTTTTGAGCTTACCCATAGTTTGGATAAATTACCTTGGCATTTTTAAATCATTCTCACAACTTACAATTTGGTGCTGAAACACGTTGTTTCAACACCATATTTCCAAAATCCCCATGCTTGTGTGTTTCCACGCACAAGTAACAGAGCACCTAGGTCCCACCGATCATACTAGATTTCCAAGAAAGAATATAATCCAAAGCATAAGTAATGCAATTCTTCCCACAAAGCTACAATTTCACATTCCTATATGAGTTTTAATATAGAAAATTCTATTCAAATGCATGCCTATACTTGTGTGCATATTGCAGTATAAAGACCATGTCATGCATCTAGATAAACATAGTTATATATAGTTTTAGATAGATGCAGAATGCCTAGAGTGAGTTTGTGCCGAACAATGAGCAAGAATGAAAAATCTAATGCATTCATTTCTACAAACACTTTATATGCATTCTCATATAGTATTCTAAGTTGTTGATATTATAATTTCATACAAACATTTTCTCAAGACTCAACCTATTGCTATAGCCTATATCATATTGTACAATGTACTCCCTACTATGTAATATGTTAATAATAGAAAAATAATAAAAGATAGTTATCCATATGGCCATTTTTCACCATGAAAATCAATTAACCAAAAATTTTCACAGTCCACTCTAGGTTTTTCCTAAACCACCATATATTACTATATATTATTATTTCAAACCAATTATAACCAAACACATAACTGATAGTATTTCACTATTGCACAGATGCATAGCCCTAGCCGTGACTCACAAGTGATTTCTATGATAGAAAACATATTGTTGGGTGGAATGTTCTTGTTTGTAGTTGGTAGAGAATCTCTGATTTAGATAAGTACCCTTTATATGTCTGTGAGTATGGATGAATGTGAGTATGTTTGTGAGAATGGATGAATGAGTATGGAAGAATGGTTACTTTTGATCACTTTATGATAAATGACAAGTAGAAATTAGCAATGTAATAGTATTTGCAATTAATCCTCCTCAATGCATTAAAGGCTAGTTTGCATATCTATATAGGTGATGGAATTCTGCAGCCATTTTATATGTCGGTGGTTAAATTATTGTCCTTGTACGCATTATTTCTGCCTTATAATGTAACAATAAGGTGAATGGGTGTTTTTTTCCTAGTGCCCTAATACGTAGTGGTACAATGACCGCTCAGTATATTGTAAAAAGGAGAAGAAGAAGAAAGAAATAGAATATGATAAGAATGGGGAGAACATGAGCTCTCCGAAGAAGATAAACTTAAAGAGAAGGATGGGAGAAGATGAAGAAACATAAGATTGAAAGAAAGAATGGGAAAGCAACATTGAGAGAAAATATTTGACTGTAATCTAAAAAAATTGTTCCTGCAAAGAAAATTAGGTAAAACCAGTTCTCAAGGAAGTTAGGTAAAACCAGTTCCCAAGAAGAAGAGAAGTAGTTCTGGTAATGAAGCTAGGTAGAAATGCAAAGGAAAGGAAGAGAATAAGCCTAGCTCATGTACAAATGAAGGGAGACAATGAGTTCCCTCAATTAAAGACATGCAGCCATGTAATTTCCATTTACAAAATAGACCCCTGTGTTGTTAAATTGCTTTTGTGTCTGTTAATTGAACGTTAACCTATTGGGCACTGTCAAAAACTTCTAGGCAGCTCTGAATCGTATTTCTATGCTGTGCATTATCTACGTATGAACTATATGTTAATCGGTTATCCCATTTTTTACCATCCAATTCATGCCTTAGTTACTTTTTCCGTAAGAAGTATTATTTGAAGAAAAAAAATAACATCATCATTCATAACCGCGTCCAATTTATAGTAAATAAAACATGAAGATCCACTGTCTAAGTTTCTATGAAGATACCAATGGTTAACTCGATGGTAAGTCACTTACGCGGAGCCTTTTCACGAGGTGTGCTTAAGATGTTTCTGTTTAGATGACGCTCAGATTTTAGAGGATAATCAACAACAAACAATTATCTTATTGGCCGAGAGTGTCATATGCGATTGTACAGAGGGATCTTTCGATAGAAAAGTCAAACGTTAACTTTCTACATGTGAACGTTTGACTTTTCTATAGGAAGACCCCTCTCTACAATCATTTAGCAACAAAGTCAACGTTTGACTTTTATCTCAGAACAACGCTCTCTACAATCTATGAGAACGCGCAATAAAAAAGTGAACGGACGACTTTGTGGCTCGGTACTGGTGTAACTCGAATATACAATTAGGTTAGGTGTGGCCGTGGAACAATGTACATTTTTTTTTTTAAAGAAAAAAAGAAATAAGTTAGGAGTGAACGGCACGATTCATGCCAAGTACTTGTACATGCCCCCTGGATTATTGATTTGGTGCAACCACATCACAAAGAGTTTAAATAAATCGAATATCAATTGACGAGATCTATCGTGGAACATTCAGATCGTGGAAAGCACGGTTGTCTGCCGGTTGACTTTTCTGATAACAATCCGACTCCCGAGCAACACCAGTATCATCAACGAATTTCAAATCGAGTAGTTTAATTGTTTGACTTTTTAGAGTTGTTTGGGGTATATTTTTAGATGAATTTTTACTTAAATTTAGCTAAAAAAATTGTTGGAACTCTATATTTAAGTCCATAGGCGTAGTTTTATTAGAATTGATGGTTGATGGATTAATCAAACTTTTAATTATAAATTTTAATTTTATAATTTGTAGTTAAAAATGTTGAGGTGGAACATTCAGATATTGGCAAGCACGGTTGGCTGCCAGTTGACTTTTCTGATAACAACCCGACTCCCGAGCAACGATAATATCACCGACGAATTTCAAATCCCATCGCTGGCACATTGAACCCGCTTGGCGACTAATATAAATCTGCGGTAATGAACAGAGAACCCAATGCATTCGCACTCGATAGGCAATAGAAAGAGTTTATGAAAAGCTTCATCCTCTGTATTAAAGAGCTATCACGTTTATGAAAAGCTGATTTCGTACGACATGATCTGACCTAGTCACAATTACATCGATATCGGATGAAGGCGGCTGACCCCAATACAGCAGTGCAAAGAATCCGGGAGTTGTTATATATTCGTACGAATCCATCATACATACAACTCATGGTCTTATCCCATGTCACCTCCATTGAAATCTTCATAGTTTCCATTGCTATAACACTTCGTTTATCTTCGACAACAGCTACTACAAACAACTACAATTAAAGCATGGAATTCTTCAAATTGATCAGGAGCTTGCCTTGACAGCTCAACCAAGAACATGGTAACGAGCTTTGCCACTGATGGTAATATTTGAAAATTTATCATTAATTATGACATATTAATCAATATATAAATATAAGTCTGTTAGTTTAAGTTAATGATGGCCTCTCATGAGATCTTAGTGGAAATGTAACCTGGAAAAACAACAATAATTTGAATAATTAGATTTCCCAGTATACAACTTTCAATCATAAAAAATTATGAATAACTATGTCAAATTTCATTTTTTCTAACATTGGAATCTTAGTTTTCCAACAAAATATAAGGTATGGGTGATTGCAAGAAGTTGGCGGACGATAAAGTGACAGCGGGGTGAGCAAGAATGCATTCCTATGTGACAAGTTCGGAAAAGCCCGAACCTCCACTCAGTAAGCCAGGTAGGAAAGTTCCCAAGAACCCGTGCAAGTTCCTAAAAAAAATTGAAATAAAAATAATGTGCACAAGCTTTAGGAATGTGAACATGTTCCTAAAGCACCCGTCTGTTATTAGGAATAGGAGCCCACACATGTTCTCGTTAACATGAAATATCTTTCTATCCCC
>JZKD02S1751422.1:614433-625571 GCA_000966675.3 Picea glauca
CCCCTCTCCTTCGATCCACCGCTCTCTCTCTCTTTAACCCCTCCCCCCCCTCCTTCTGCCCCGCTTTCTCCACCTTCCTCCCTCTCCCTTCCTCTATTTTTTATCCCTCCCTCCCTTCCTCCCTCAGTCTCTCCCTCATAAAACTCCTTTAGATCTCTCTCTCTCTCTCTCACCCCACCAAGGAGTGGAGGGATATGGCCTTGGCATGAAGGTGTTTAGGGTAGAGGAAAGAGCCCAATGGAAGAGGAAATTGGTGGCTAAGGGAAAATGGGGATGTAGGTAGAGGAAAAGATGAATAATCTAAGGGCGAGGGTGAGGAGGAGAGGAGGTGAGGGAGAGAGAAATAATATAGGGAGATATGTGAGACCGAGGGAGGAAAGCATCAGAGGGTAGGATTGGAGGAACAAAGGGGGAGGAGGTTAGAAGAGGTGAATCATCTATAAAGGAAAGGAGGGATGAGCCAAGGGGGAGGGGGTAGCAAGATGAAGGGGGAGGAGGAGAGGAGCCAAAGGAGGGCTATATGGGAAGGGGGGATGTGGTGGGATATGGAATTGAGAATAGGAAGAGGGCCACTGGGTAGGGAATGAGGAGTAGTGAGAATGAAGTAAAGGAGGGAAAATCCATTAGAGGATTGGGAATAGGGAATGAGGAGTAGTGAGAATGAAGTAAAGGAGGGAAAATCCATTAGAGGATTGGGAGAGAAGGTGATAAGAAAGGGAATGTGGATGGGCATGAGAGGAAAATGGTGAGGATGAAGAAGAGATGGAGATAGGTGAGACCAGGAGAGATGGGCATGAGGGGGTTCGATGAGAGGGAGAAAGGGGGAGGAGGTGAGAAACAATGAAAGGTAGATTGGTAGGGGAAGGGGGGTGGAAGGTGTGAAGGATAGGAGGAAGGAGTCAAGGGGGAAGTTGAGGCAGGATGAAGGGGGAACTAAAGAGGAGGAAAGGTAGTGAGGGTTGGGCAGAGGGAAAGGGGGGATGTGGTGGGCTAGTGGAGGGTGGAGATGAGGGGTAGAGGGGGTGTAGGGGATGAAGGTGTTAGGCGAGGAGGTGAGCAGAGAGGGAAGGTGGATGGGTATGGGTGGAAAAGGGTGAGGTGTGAGAAGAGGGAGATATATGTGAGACAAGGGGAGGTTGGTATGAGGGGGTAGTGTAAGAGAGGTGAAGGTGGAGGAGGTGAGAAGAGGAGAAGGGTTGATTGGTAAGGGGTGGGAAGTATGTGAGACCTGTGGTATCTTTTAAGGATTAAAATATTATACCTTATTATTGTGTTGTAGGCTATTATTTAAAATTGAAAAAATCATATATATAGATATGTATGAGAATATTCAATAAAAAAACACACAATTTACTATCAAATCTTGTAGATTTTGGCTAAGCATATTTTGCATAAAAAAATTAGGCAAATTTTTAAAGTGAAAATGGTGCCCCTAAAAAATACCCCAGTGAGAATAGGAGGCATGGGCTTGAGGGTAAAGAGCGAGGAGCTATGAAGAGGAAGATGCAACATAAAATTTCCTAGAGTGCATGCTTGTTCTTTTCATTTCAAAATTTTTCAAGCATGATTGACAACTCTAGCATGCATACTTGTTTTCTAAGTTGGTTGCCTCAAATATAGGTTTGGGATGATCAACATGGTGGTTTGGGCTGCAAACCAATTGTAGACGAAACTACAAATTCATAGAGATTCCAGTATTCAAATTTAAAATATACAATTTTTTTAAATAATATTGTTTACTATTTTTATTACATTTTTGTCTTATATGAGAATCTTAAAATGCATACCCTTTTTATTTCTATAAGGTTTTTTAGCCATAAACATTTTAAAAAATAAGTTATATCCCCCATTAGTGCAAACTCACATCTACAATCTAAAAATAGTATTTTTAAAAGACCTTGTAATTTCACGGATATATTGAATTTCATTATATATATATATATAGATATATAAATATATATATATATATATATATATAACATTAAAATTTTTGAAAAAATAGGAGAGCACAAGAACAATGTGTTCATTATAATTCTACAAAAAAAAAAAGGAAATTTCATAATTTAATTACTCAAAATCATATACATTTTTATAAACTAAAATTATATATTTAGAAAACAAATTAATTTCCTACATTTCATTTTTTTACACCATATTCAAATTACATCATTCCTCCAAGTTGAGATATTGTTGGTTAATTTATTTCAAGTTTCTTAGGTGGGAGTGATTTATAGAAGTCAAGCCCAAAAGTTAGAGTAAGATTGGGGTCATTTTTATGTATTATTATTATTTAAGACATTAAAGTAATGATTTTTTTAATTAACAAGTGAAAATACAAATACATTAATTTTTTGTATCATAAAATTGTTTTACAATATCTTTTTTTTTCCCATGGTAAGAATTAGGGGGAAACACATTAGTACTTGTTGACCAAAATTTGGTCAGTTATATTTTTCTTCTCTTGCATTAATAATTTTTTATTTATTTTTGAACTATTATAAGTTCATTGTGTAGCCCTCAATATCAACTTTGCGACACATCTTTCAGATCGAAAATTCAAGTTCGTATGCTCAAGATATCCACGTTTAAAGTTTAAGTGAAAAATGATGCTTTTCTCATGTGAAATAAGACTAATTGTTCATAAATATATACACATTTTCTCAGACCCAAAACTATTGGTATTCATAATTTCTATCGGGTTCAAAACCCATACAAAGATATCTC
This sequence comes from Picea glauca, assembly GCA_000966675.3. NCBI lineage: Eukaryota > Viridiplantae > Streptophyta > Pinopsida > Pinales > Pinaceae > Picea > Picea glauca. Next base: position 617,158 of record JZKD02S1751422.1, read on the forward strand.
TCTGAGGCACCCTCCATAAAAATGTATCTCTTTTTCCCCCTCCCTCTACATAGTCTTATTTTAGAAATATTTATTTCTTACCCCTCCACTCCTCTCACTCTATATCCCACACTCAGAAATAAATTAAAAATACTCACAACCTAGTTACCCCCTCACCACTCCATACTTAATATATATATATATATATAATTCCTTTCGGACTCTCGTACTCACCGCACTCCCCAACTCGACACTCTACTCACTCACCTTCCCCTCCTCTTTATTTCATACTTAAACTTTTTATACCTTTCGGACTCTCGAACTCTCATACTTCCCAACCCCCTCACATCCCTCACTCCCACGAGTCCAAAACTCCACCCCCTTTATTTCTCCCCTCCCCTCACCCTACATCATCCTGATCTCACCCACTCCCTAAATTTGTCCCTCTCCCTCACTTTCCTTCCCCACCTCACCCTATGTCACTCCCCAAATATGTTCCCCTCATTTCTCCCTCCCCCTCACTTCCGCCACCTACAAACTACCTCAATCACTTGCTCTCTTTCCTACTCTCGTTCACTCTCCCTTTTAAACATCTTACCTTAGTCCCTTTTAAATTATTTAATTTCCAAACCAATTAAACCTTCCAACATGTACACCTGTGAAAAAATGACAAGTGGGAGCATGATAATGGTGCCATATGGAGACTCATGAATGGGTAACATGGAAATTTTATGAGAGTGACACAAGGCACACTTTTATTGGATAGACATGGCAGATGTTTGACCTATCATATGAAGACATGTGGCATCTAATCATTGGTGACATATGACAGTATACCAGTGGTGACACATGGAAATATTCAGTTGGTGCATCAACATGGTGATTCATCAGTGTTGACTAGGAAGATTGGTGATTGACTTGGCATGCAAAATTAGTATTTTATTCAACAATTTTCTAATGGCCGAATCCTCCAAGATATATTATCTTGTATCTTCTTTGTTTCTTGTCAACTATATCGTACACTTAACATTATATGCCACTAATACTTTCCTATAATCATGCATGTGAGATAATATTCATGAAAAAAAATTGAAATTACTAAAGGAAGGACGAAATTCATCCAAGGGCTGAGATTTTCCCATCAATTTTGATCAACGGTCGTTGAGTGTCAATCTTGCGGAGGATATAACTTGTGCTCCGAGTAACGTATCATGCAAACTTTATACCATTGGAAAGGTATTTCGATGTAGAATATGATGATACAAGTTGCAAGTGCTAAATTTTCCACAAGTTTTCCATAAATTAAAATATCAGTCAATTATATATTGAGATCCGAGCGAGGGATTTGGGAAAAATTTATATAATTGGAAATATAAGACGATGAATATCACATATGAAGTCATTTCCAAGGCTAAAAGGTTGACTATCATTTCCAAAAAATTAAAATGCAATCTCCCTCTTTAAAAGAGAAATTAATTAAATTTTGAAAATAAAAGTTTATTAAAAAATGAAAGGAAACCATTTATAATTTACGGATGTTAATAATGTGAATTCATTAATAATCACTTAAATTAGTCATTAATTAAAGAATATGTTTTAAAATAAAAGTGTATGGGATTTTCAAGAGAGAAAAAAACCCTAACTACTCAAGTAAGTTATAAAATCTCATCTTAAAAAGAGAAGAGGGGCATCATCAAAAAAAGAATCGGAATTGTCAAAGGGGAAGGTAAAAGGATCAGAGGAAGAAAAAAGTACAACCATGAATACTCAACCAAGCTTCTGATCAAAGAAAATAGATCTCCATCTTCTCCACTCTTTCTATTCTTCTACACTATTTTTTATAGCTTTATGCTTGAGTCTCTCAATTTGGCACAAGGTTGAATTCTTGAGTGTTATTATTGTATTCTTCCAAAATAATTTCCTTCTATGATCATGGAGTATTTACAACCATACACATTACTATGATAGTTTTTGTAATGAAGAACATTTTTAATGAATAAAACTTCATAAACAATTGTTTCGGAGTTGATTTCAATTGTATATTGTAACTTTGAGTCTTAAGTATGAGGTATTTGAGATTGACACAAATTCTCTTTTGATATTGATAGTAGTACTCTTTTAAAATTCTTTGAGATGATAAAATTATTCTCTCCTATTTTTAATGAGGAAGACATGGATGCATTTATATATGATTAAGAATAGTGTGTATGTGATGCTAATCACAAAGAAATTCTGATGTTAAAACCCTCCTTCAATCTTTTCAATTGTTTAAAGAATTATTGTTGCATACAATGATTGGATTAGGTTATTGAAGAAACATATCATTTTATAATTTCAAGCAGTAAACATCTAGGGTTGGTTTCCTTAGAATTCTCATAATCCAAGATATCACATATATATCTTTTATCTGAAGAAGAGTACCACCTCTTTAGAAACAAAGGAGGATTCATATCCTCGTGAGGTTGTCGTTTCTTTCCTTGACGGATTCAAACATCAGCAACACTTCCCCACTTTGTGGATGGTAAACAGGGTAACCCTGATTACGAGGCCTATCCCCAAGGGGAACAAGGTATTCAAACCCGTGACCTCCTCCATAGAGGAGAGCTTCACGTAATCACTTGAGCTAACCCTTGGGGCTATTTTTTTACAAAATCATGTTATTTTGTTTTTAATATATAAATGTATTAAAATATATTTAAAAAATTAATAAATTTTCATCGAAATATTGTAATAATTTTTTTTGCAAATTATTAAAATCTATTAAATTTCTATATCTTCTTAATAAATAAATATAAAAGTATGTTATCAATAATGTAAGGTCTAATTAAACTTTATATTCTAATATTGTTAATGTTAGTACAATTATTCTACTAATACTCTACATTAAAATATAGAACCATCTGTCATTATAACCTAAATGGAGGGAGACCGGGTTTAAATGGGTAAAATAAATGCCACTAATGATATTGGATATGTTTAGGTTAATGTTCATGAAACCAAAAAAGAGAACATTATGTCTTTTCATGAGTTATCCTATGATATGCTAAGCTTATAAGAGTATAAACATAATAAAATGATGTAGTCAAACTCTTCTTACAAGTCAATGAAACCCTTGTTTTTCATAGTTGTATAAAGTTCCTTGTGTATACCCTCCTTGCTAGGTGATTCAACATCCTTTGTATCATAACTCCCATCCTCAGAATTGTAAATAATAGTAATCAAACAATCATATTGGTGTTATAAAAAATAAAAATTATCAAATATTTGTTCCATTTGGGATAACTTCAACATAATGTCTTGGGTATATTGACTAGTAGTTTTCAATGCATAAACCATGATTCCTTAACCCGGTAGTACAATTCTAGGAGCTTGAAATACTTGGAATTTTTTCCACTAGTATGGCGTGAGTCTAGGAGGCATGGTTGAATTTACATTTGAATAACAACATTGGGAATTCACCCATGTTCTTCTTGGACGCTTTCTTTCTTTGATATATACCACTTTCCCTCTAACCTTTGTAGAGAATCAAAGTGGATAAACTTATGTAGTTTTCTACATGGGGGTAATTTATTTCTATTAGGGATGTCCACCTTTGTTTTGATTTCCTTGAGTTTTTTCTAAGAGGGTGACCACAGTAGGAGGACTCAACCATATGTACATTTATAGAAACCCATCAGCAAAGTTTATCATCCTAGAGCCCACTGACCAATAAAGACTTCAAAGTCGAATTCACACCTACCAACTAAGAGAGTCATTGAAGAGTGAATCAAGTGAGCCCTCTTAAACCTACATTAGTCCTTTCTAACCTCTTATTCTTGCATCATTACATAAATTTTCTTCTTCAAAAATGGGCAAGGATATGTTAATTATGTTGTATGGAAAATGTAACATCCTCGCTATAATCCCCAGTTTAATTAATTCTTATATAGATATAATACGTGGCTACGACCAAGCGATGTATATGTGAATTGTATTTATGAATTTTAATAACAAAATGTGATGCTAGATGCTAGAGGATATGGACATAGATGGGGGTTGAATTAATCCACAAGAGAGTAGAAGGTCTATGAGAATGTCTAAGAGGAGGGTCAAAGGGGGATTAAAAATGTCTATTAATTCAACCCACTTCCTAAACTTACTATTGGTATATGAACATTTATTTATTTATTGAGAGCCCCTAGGGAAAATCATTGAATACATGTAAGAGGGTGGGTGTGAGAAGTCACATACCATAGTTATTGGGAGCATGGGGGTTGAGTAAAATCATCTTGGGGAAGTGTGTGAGTCAAGAAAAAAAATAAGAGAGGAAATTTGTATGGCCAGTTACAACAGTTTTAGACAATCGGTTTTTGGCATGAATAGTAAGAAGAGAGTAGAGAAGAAGAGTTGGATTTGGAGAAACCATTGAGGGAGAATTTTGGAACATTATGGAGAATTTATAGAGTGTATTTGGAGAAGAATATTGAAGATCCAGGTTGTGATGCCTAAAGAGTGAACTCATGTGTGACTTGCAAAGTAACAATACATGTTGTTTTGTTGGTAGTTTTCCTGGAAGTGAATTTGCTTGAGTTTCCAACAGAGAGATTGATGGTTACCTATGCCATAGAGTCCCTAATAAATTAATGGGACACCCGAGGTACTGAGATCAGTGAAAGCATGCATTCATTGGGTTGGGATGGTTAAGAGGAAGAGACCTAGTGGAAAATCAAAATAGTTATAAGAGAATACCAATGGGTTGTGAGCTTTTTGAGTTGTGAGTGCACAGTGAGAGACCACCCACTTTTTTGAATTGCTAGCCTCATATTGGGGTGACTTGTTGTTGATATTTGGAACAAAAATTCCATGGTTGGGTGGAACGTTCGTCCCAAAAAGTTGGTTTCACAATTGAATTAAAAGATAAGTTTTTATGTGTTTATGTGTTGTATTCATGAGTTAAAATTATTTTGTATTGACTCTGTGTTTGAGAAATATTATATGTGGTTGTGTTAAATTATTTAATTTGAATTCATGTTGTTTTGAGTATGTTGTAGATGCATTTAATTATCCACATATGATTTATATCTTAATCGGTTATCCAATTTTGGACCATTCAACTCACGCCTTAGTTACGTTTTCCGTAAGAAGTATCATTTGAAGAAAATAAAACCATCTTCATTCGTAATTGCGTCCAATTTATAGTAAATAAAACATGAAGAATACATTGTCTAAGTTTCTCTGAAGATACCATTGGTCAACTCAATGGTAGGTCATCTGACACAATTCAAGAGAAGAAAATACGAATATGGGAGAAACAATTGGAGCACACAACAAACACTAATTTATCATCATTAACAAAAGAATAAGTAGATAGCAAAGCACAGTCTAACTGTGTAACCAAATTTTCTAAAAATAGCCAAACACAAACTTGAAGTAAACTAGACACACAACTAACAACTAATTGGTGTCATAAATGCAACTAAAATTGAACTCAAAGTTCATTAGTAATGGTAGGGGACATGAGAGATCATTATCTAACACTCCCTCTTAATTTCAATTGTTACAATATTCAATACTAATACTACCTAAGTGTTGTCTCTGAAACTCAAAAGCAATTATTCCCAATGCTTTGGTGAAGATATATGCAAGTTGATCCTTATATCCACAAAACCAAAGTTTGATTTCACCATTGTTGACAAGTTCGTGAATGAAATGATAGTGAGTGTCAATATGTTTGCTCTTCCTGTGAAATACATGGTGTTTAGACAATTTTATTGCTGATCTATTGTCACAGTAGATAGCAGTTGGATCTTTTTCCACATGTGTAAGATCCATCAAAATTATTTGTATCTAAACTGCATGGAAATTTGTTGTAGTTGTTGCTACATACTCTGCTTCTGCAGATGAAATGCTAACAATGGGATGCTTCTCGGAATCCCACAAAATTAGATTTGTGCCTAAATGAAAATCATATCCAGAAGTGTTTTTCATGTCGTCAAGATTTTCTGCAAAATCACTATATGTGTATCCTGTAAGTGTGTTGTCTTCACAATGTGTGTACCACAATCCATATTCATTCGTATCTGCAACATATCTTAAAATATGTTTTCCAACTTTCTAGTTAGAGTCCTTGAGAGACTCCATAAATCTGGAAATAAAATTGACTACATACATTAAATCAGGTGTTGTTGCAGTAAGGTACATGAGACTTCCTACAAGTATCTTATATAATGTTGAATCAACTTTTGGTCCATCATCAATCTTGCTCAATTTTGTACCAATAGTAATAAGTGTTTCTGTTGCTTTATATTTTTCCATCCTGAACCTCTTGAAGATGTTTGTAGAATACTTATGATGACATATAAAATTCCTTGAGAAGATTTTTCAACTTCTATTCTCAAAAAATACCTCATGAGACCAAGATCAGTCATCTCAAACTCCTTTTTCATGACTATTTTAAAATCATCTAATTGCAGATTTCCAGTGTAGATCATGTCATCAACATAAAGACAAACAATAAACTTGTGTTAAATTGTTGATCTGCTTTGGTGTAGAGAGTAGGTTCATTGTTGCTTCTGTTGAAACTATTGTTGATCAGGTAAGAGTCGATTCTACTATACCAAGCTCTGGGAGCTTTCTTCAGACCATAGAAGGATTTGTTCAATTTGTAGACTTTGGAATCTTGACCTTTAAATTCAAACCCTGGTGGTTCATTATCACAAACCTCTTCCTCTAATATGCCATTGAGGAAGGATGATTTGACATCCATTTGAAATACTGGCCATTTGTTTTGGGATTCAATAACTAAAACAACTTGAATGGTATCTAACCTTCTTATTGGAGAAAAGGTTTAATCATAGTCAACACCGAGGTGATGAAAAAAACCTTTGGCAACAAGCCTTGATTTATACTTCTCTACTTGTCCTTTCTCATTCAACTTTGTATTGTAAACCCACTTGACACCAATGTTGTTGTTGTCTGCGAGAAGATCAAGAAGATCCCATGTCTTATTTATTTGAATTGCATCAATTTCTTCATTCATGGACTGCACACAATACGCTTCTTTCACTACTTCTCCAAAATATGTAGGCTGACAAGACAAAATGATGCAACCTGCCCTCGCCAACAAGTTTCTCACCAGGGCCTTCTTAACACACACAGGCCCGAAGAGTTACAAACTCTTCCAACTCCCCTCGGGAGCTACCCACAGTAAACTCCTTCGGCAATCTCCCCTTCGGAATTCAGGAAATCGCGATTCGTGATTTTCGCGGTTCGCGTGAGCACGGTGCGCAAACAGCTCCAAACCCCGAATCTCGACAGTCAACAGTCAACCCTTTCGTGTATCGGGGATTCCCCCTATCGGGAAATCGGGAATGGTGATGTTATGTTTCACTGCCCTTTTCAATCCCCGAACCCCCAACTCCGAATTGACGCCACCTGTCTCCCACTATGTCTTGTGGTCCCACACTACCACATAAATCTTCCACTCGTGCGATCGGGGATCGTGGGATCGCGTTTTCAACTGTCGCGAGTCCTTTGCATTGGAAAGTCCCGAATGCCAAAACCCTGATGACTCCTGTCAACACCCACGCTATCACTGTGGGACCTGTCGCAATTCGGGACTTTGCTGGTCCTTTGTGGTCCCTTCGACTTTGGGAACGTCGAAGTGCTGAATCCCGACTCCCTAGGATCTCGTGACACCTGTCCCGTTTCTGATCAACAGCTCCCGTCAACTCGGGAAATTGCGATTCGCGACTTGGCAAGTCACAAAACACTTACCTCGCCAAATGCCGAACCCCGAACCCCGATGGGCCGAGATCCGATGGCCAGTTCCCTCATGCGCCTTTGGACAACTCCTGCGCAACTCTTTCCCGATCGGACGGTCAACGAGATCTCGTGATTCTCCTCGCCGAACTTTGACCGTCGGTTCTCTTCTTTGAAAAATCTCCTCTGCTTCAAAGTGCTTCCATTTCAAATCCTTCCTGGATCTGCTCCAATGCGTTCTCCACGGAAGTATTCCTCCTGAGCTTTTATTCTCTGACTCCTTCAGAGACCTTAGTGCGCACACCGCTTGCGCTTATCCTCAACAACTCTCAAAACGTTCGGTTTCTCAGATTCTATGCACGCTCTGAAATAGATTTCCTGTCAACCTGTACTCAGACTCAAGTCTGAGACTTTGACCCTGGCCTGCACATCTCCTGCACAACTATAATTCAACCCAATTAAATTCCTAGGCATACGAGAATAAGAGTTCAATGGTGAGCCTCCTCAACGCACTCTATGCGGAGGAATTCGACTGCACTCTATGCAGGAATCTCCCGGCTCAACAGAGAAATAATTGAAACTTATCCTCCTCTCTCCCAGACATCAGTAATCCTCTGAAATCACATGCACAACATATTCGAAAGTAAATGCATACATGGAAAACAAACACTCATGAACACATAAGCACATACACA
>JZKD02S1751422.1:630181-641289 GCA_000966675.3 Picea glauca
TGTCCATCTTTCCCACACGTAAAACATGTGATAACTCCTCCTCGACCTCTTCCTCTACCTCGAGTACGAGGAAATGTGTTGGCGTCAACATATCCTCCTTGCTGATCATCTTGCTACCTCCTCGGCTCAGAAATTTGTTGTCTCTTCTGTGAGGTTCCACCTCTTTCAGCTTTTCCCCGAGGCTTTTTCCACTCCTCCTTGGGCTTTTGAGTTCTCTCTTGGGCAACTGCTTTGCCTCTGGGCTAGCTTCTGCCTCGCCCTCGCTGTCCCTGCTTGCGGCTTAGATTTTCCTCAGCTTTTAGAGCCATATGGTACACATCCTCAACTGTTCGGATGGTAACCATGCTTAGCTCGTCCTGAATGTCATACCTCAACCCATTCAGACACCTCGCCACCTTTTCGTCATCACTCTCCCGATGACCAGCTCGGATGTTGAGCCTGTAGAATTCCTCGGTGTACTCTTTCACTGTCATCAACTTCTGTCTCAGGTTCTGCATATGCCTGAACAGAGTGATCTGGTAATCCCTCGGAATGAATTTTGCCTTCATCTTGGTGATCATCCAATCCCATCTCTTGATCTTATGTTTTCCTTTGGAACACCTGTCTGCCTGCAACTCGTCCCACCATAAGGTTGCATGTCCCTTCATCTTCGTGACAGCATGCCTCACCTTCTTGTCCTCTTCGATATCCTCATAATCGAAGTAGGTGTCGAGTGCTCGGATCCAATCCAACAACTCTTCTACGTTTAGACTTCCCTCATAGACGGGAATGTCCATCTTGGTCTTCGAGCTCATCCTGGCGATGGATCTGATCAACCTCTCCATCGAGGCATCTTCTGCTGAGACCTCTTCGGCGTCGTGTCCAGCTTCCTCTTCAATCTCGGAATCACTGAACTCTGCTGCTCCAACACCACGCCTTTGGGTGGTCTCCATTTATTCAATCCTGGCTCGAAGATCTCTCATCTCTCGTTCCATCTCAGCATTACCTGTTGGCCTATCCCTTCTTCGGGCATCCCTGTCTTCATGATCAGGAGATTGCCTCTCTCTTCTGGGTGGCATGGAGAAATCCTCTTCTCTCTGGTACCTGAACAAAGAGAACTTCTTTCCCTGCTCTGATAACACTTGACTCAACCTGCCCTCGGCAACAAGATGCTCACCAGGACCTTCTTAACACACACAGGTCCGAAGAGTTACAAATTCTTCCAACTCCTCTCGGGAGCTACCCACAGTAAACTCCTTCGGCGATCTCCCCTTCGGAATTCGGGAAATCACGATTCACGATTTTTGCGGTTCGCGCGAGCACGGTGCGCAAACAACTCCAATCCCCGAATCCCGACAGTCAATAGTCAACCCTTTCATGTATCGGGGATTCCCCCTATCGGGAAATCGGGAATGGCGATGTTATGTTTCACTGCCCTTTTCAATCCCCGAACCCCCAACTCCGAATTGACACCACCTGTCTCCCACTATGTCTTGTGGTCCCACACTACCACATAACTCTTCCACTCGTGCGATCGGGGATCGCGGGATCGCGTTTTCAACTGTCGCGAGTCCTTTGCATTGGAAAATCCCGAATGTTGAAACCCCGATGACGCCTGTCAACACCCACGCTATCACTGTGGGGCCCATCGCAATTCGGGACTTTGCTGGTCCTTTGTGGTCCCTTCGACTTTGGGAACGCCGAAGTGCCGAATCCTGACTCCCTGGGATCTCGCGACACCTGTCCCGTTTCTGATCAACGGCTCCCGTCAACTCAGGAAATCACGATTCGCGACTTGGCAAGTCACAAAACACTTACCTCGCCAAACACCGAACCCCGAACCCCGATGGGCCGAGATCCGATGGCCAGTTCCCTCCTGTGCCTTTGGACAACTCCTGCGCAACTCTTTCCCGATCGGACGGTCAGTGGGATCTCGTGATTCTCCTCGTCGATCTTTGACCATCGGTTCTCTTCTTTGAAAAATCTCCTCCATTTCAAAGTGCTTCCATTTCAAATCCTTCCTAGATCTACTCCAATGTGTTCTCCACAGAACTATCCCTCCTGATATTTTATTCTCTGACTCCTTCAGAGACCTTAGTGCGCACACCACTTGCGCTTATCTTCAACAACTCTCAAAACGTTCGGTTTCTCAGATTCTATGCACGCTTTGAAATAGATTTCATGTCAACCTGTACTCAGACTCAAGTCTGAGACTTCGACCCTGGCCTGCACATCTCCTGCACGGCTATAATTCAACCCAATTAAATTCTTGGGCATACGAGAATAAGAGTTCAACGGTGAGCCTCCTCAACGCACTCTATGCAGAGGAATTCGACTCCACTCTATGCAGGAATCTCCTGGATCAACAGAGAAACAATTGAAACTTATCCTCCTCTCTCCCAGACATCAGTAAACCTCTGAAATCACATGCACAACATATTCGAAAGTAAATGCATACATGGAAAACAAACACTCATGAACACATAAGCACATACACAGAAAAAACAACACCGGTCATGAAATTGAATCAAAAGCTCTTCTTATTAATCCAATCTGTACATGAGGGCTCTACAAGTTCTCTGYCGGCTCTCCTCTTCTGAATGCTTGATGATAATACAATGTACAAAGGAGGGTGCCTATATTYCRTTTTCCCTCTCGAGATCTGAAGCTATCAAATCTACAATAAATTTCTATCTAACAACATTAATTCTATTAAATCCCTTCCTATCTATTATACATTATAAGTGCGCTTCATTACATCAAATCATTAATGCTTGGGGCAACAACTATCAAATTACGTTTCAAAAAACAAGTTTTGCTGGCTTGTCCAGCTGTCTTTCCCTCCTCCACGCGCTGGCTCGCTTGATGAGGTGTGGATGCTCCTGCATCACAAAAAGGCAAATTGAACTTGTTAATCCATGTCATTATCTCCCTCATAGATGTCTCTTAAAAATTTCATTATCTGATTTCTTGTAGAATAATATGTGTCACTGCTAGAAGAAGAACTATTTGTTGGTTGTTCTTCTTGTCCTTGCACCTGTAATCTTGGCAAGAAAATTGGAGGATTTGTTTTTCCTAATCTTTCCTCCTTTTCTTTGTTTGCTAAATCATCTTCTTTGTCACTCCAAGATTTATCTTCTAGGAACTTGACATATTTGCTCCATATAAATATATTGTAAATTAGATTGTACATTCTATAGTATTTAGACTGTTCAATGTATCTAGTAAAAATACACCTCTCACTCCTATCATCCAAATTCCTTCTCAATTTCTATGGAACATGAGCATATGCAATGCATCCAAAAACTTTGAAATGAGAGACACTTGATTTAGTGCCACTCCATTCTTCTTGAGGAACCTTTTCCTTCACACTCATTGTAGGAGATTTGTTCAATATGTATATTGAACATGCTACATCTTCAACCCAATAATAATTAGATAAATTATTTGATTTGAGCATGCTCCTGGCCATATTCATGATAGTCTTGTTTTTCCTTTCGGCTACTCCATTCTGTTCTGGAGTGCACCATGTTGTGAACTCCCTCTTGATTCCCTATTGCTTGCAAAAGCTTGTAAATTCATCTGAATCATATTCACCTCTTCCATCTGACCTAAGCACCTTGATTTATTTTCCACTCTATTTTTCAACCAAATCTTTGAACTCTATGAACTTTGAGAAAGTTTCAAATTTGTTCTTGAGAAAGTAGACCCAAAATTTCTTGCCAAAATCATCAATAATGGTTATAAAATAAAAACTCCCCCCAATGGATTGGGTTTGCATGGGACCACAGAGGTTTGTATGGACCTGTTCTAGATTCTCTTTTCCTATATAAGAAGTAGTGGGAAAGCTATCTTTGTGATGCTTTCCTAGAATACAATTTTCACATGGACTGGATTGTTCATTTATCATTCAAAATCCCTTGACCATTGACTTCTTTTGTAAAACACTAAGACTCTTAAAGGGTAAATGATCATACCTACAATGCCACAACCAAGTTTCATATATGCTAGATACATTTTGATCATATGACTCTAAAAAATTCACACTTTTCAAATTTGATGGAAACATTCTATTTTTGGTCATTTCCTCCTTTTCTATGAGTCTCCTACTAGGTGGCTTATCTAAGATGAAGCAAGTAGAGCCTTTAAATCTAACATCATATCCATTTTCACTTAAGTGTCCTACACAGATCAGATTATGCTTAAGATGTGGTACATAGAATACATTATGAACTTATTTCAGTTCATTTTGTCTAGTTAGGACAAGAACAATACCTTTACCATGGGCTTGAACTTGAGATTCATAAACTAGATAAAAATTTTAGGCGATTGAACTATCTATGCCGGAAAAAAAATAAATTGTTACTTGTCATATGATTGTTGCAGCCATTGTCCAACAACCACAAATCCTTGTTGTGATCTTCTTCGGTGATCTGGCATGAGAGGGAAATTACCTCAGATGTGCCTTCTTCACTGTTGGAGACATTGACTTTGCCTTTGTTCTGATCTGATAGCTTCTTCCTGCATTCATTGTCATAATGTCAATACTTCTTGCAATAGAAGCATTGAATGCTGGACTTGTATGTCCATTTTCATCCTCTCCCTCTCTAACTATGAGAATATCCATGTTGGTATGATTGTCCTCATTGTTTAAGAGGTAAAATTTCTTCAGTATGATGAGAACCTCATCCTCTTAGGACTATGCCTCTGCCTCAACCTCTTCCTCCTCTTCCTCGACCTCTACTGAAAGAAGCCTAAGTCTGGAAAATTTCTTTGTTAAGTAGCACAACACTTTCTCAACAATATTTAGATATGTTATTTCCTCGGCATGAATCTTGAGTTGATTCTTGGTTCCAATCTCCTTGGTCATAAATTGATCAATATTCTCAGTTTATTTCATCTTCAAGTTTTCAAACTCTCTGCTAATAGTCTAAAGTTGAACAGTTTTAAATTTTTCATTACCCTGGTATGCCAAAGTGAGAGTATCCCAAGCCTCTTTTGTACTGGTTACACCTATGATTTTTGGAAAAAATGTGTCTTCTATTGAACTTTGGATTAGAAACCTTGCATGCGTTGCCTTCTTTCTTCATGATTCAAGAGCATTCCTCTTATTATTGTTCATTCTTGTTAGAGTAGCTTGTTCAGGTTCCGTGAAGCCACTGTCAACCGTTTCCCAAGATTCCTGAACTTGCAGAAACGAATTCATTCCGATAGACCAAAATTCATAATTTTTGGTTGTAAACACGAGCCCTTGTGTTTGTCATAAATTGTTGTTGGATTCCATGGTTCTTCTCTCCCTATTTTTGGCTTAGATTTTGACCAATTTTTTTTTCTTGGTCGCCTTTCCTCCACTATCTAGACGCGGCCGAGAAAAACAATGTAAGTAAGAGAACCCAATCACTCTTTCTCCACTGTCAAGGGTCGACTGGGTGACCAAGAAAGGCTCGGTCGCTCCTTCTGAACTGGCTAAGTGTGACCGAAACAACCTAGTCGCACCTTATGAACTAGTTAGGGGTGATCGAACAAGCCTGGTCGCACTTTGTACTAAGGCAAGGGGTGACCGAACTAAAAAAAATAAATTTTTGAAGAGTTTTTCTTCAAATTTTCGCACCATATTGCACTGAAACTCTCCCCCTCCTGTTGTTGGTTGATCAAGCTCCAAATTCCCTTGCAATAGCATGCAAATTACTCTCCAATCTTCAAAGAAAATTTCCCTCTACTCTTCGAAGAAAATTTCTCTCCCCTCTGTGAAGAGGCTTAAGCCTCCTCTCATACCATGACAAAATTCATGATATACAAATATGGGAAAAACAATTGAAAAACACAACAACTGCTACTTTTTCATCATTAACAAAAACAAAGTAGATTACAAAGCACATCGTAACTATATAACCGAATTTTCTAAAAATAACTAAACACAAACTTGAAGTGAAGTAATCTGATGTCATAAATGCAACTACAATTAAACTCAAAGTTCATTAGTAAAACTAGGGGATAGGAGAGATTATTATCTAACATCATCTATGTGAAGCCTTTTCACTAGGTGCGCTTAAGATGTTTCCCTTTAGATGACTCTCAACTTTTAGAACTTCGATAATCATCTCAACTTTTAGAGCTTGGATAAGAAACAACAATTTGCAATTATATACTATATCTTATTGGTTGTGTTTGTCTTATTATCCATTGATTCTGTCCAAACACCATGTTAATTATCCACTGATTCTCTCCAAACACCATGTTAAATAGAGACAGTGTCATATGTGAGAGGGGTCTAGCCAAAGAAAAGTCAACCATTGACTTTTGGTTGTGGCTAGCTTAGCCACAGAGTCAACCAATGACTTTGTGGTTCTGTCTTCATGTAACTTGAATGCAGGTAAATCTACACGTCAACACTTACCCGCATCAAAACTTGGAACCATTAAATAAATGTTCTTCTACATAGGGTACCGGTCGAGATATTTAGTTTAATATAGATATAGTGTAATCTACTTAGTGGCTGAGTGGAGAGGGGTTGGATAGGGGTTTATTGAACTAGTAAATATAACAGTGAAAGATATTTAATTAGTTATGGTTTATTGAACTAGTAAATATGTCCAGATATTTAGTTTAATATAGATATAGTGTAATCTACTTAGTTGCTGAGTGGAGAGGGGTTGGATAGGAGTTTATTAAACTAGTAAATATAACAGTGAAAAAGATTTAATTAGTTATGGTTTATTGAACTAGTAAATATAACATATAACATTAAAAGAGATTTAATTAGTTATGGTCAATTGAATATAGGGATTGCATCCAACTCATATACTGGAAAATATGGATACTTCCTTCCTAAATCTACTTAGGACTTGAAACAAGAAGCATGAAAAACAAATAACGGTTTTCATATGACAAGATAAATTTGAAATTCGAAACCTACTGGAATGTACAATACAATAAGGTTAAAAATGGTCGTGGAACATTTTTAAATTTTAAACCAAGAAAACTATAAATGTGTTAACTAAGGTTACAAACAATATTGATTTTGCAATTTCCACAACATCCTGAAGGGCACAATTCAGCGCCATGTACTTGCACATGCCCCCAGGATTATTGATTTGGTGCAACCACATCACAAAGAGTTTAAATAAATCGAATATCAATTGACGAGATCTATCGTGGAACATTCAGATCGTGGCAAGCACAGTTGTCTGCCGGTTGACTTTTCTGATAACAATCCGACCGAGCAACAACAGTATCATCGACGAATTTCAAATCGAGTAGTTTAATTGTTTGACTTTTCATACTAGTTTGGGGGTATATTTTTAGATGAATTTTTAGTTAAATTTAATTAAAAAATTGTTGGAACTCTATACCTATATTGATAGGTGTCTCCCTATTGGAATTGATGGATTAATCAATCTTTTAATTACAAATTTTAATTTTATGATCTATAGTAAAGATGATGGAATATTTTTAGTTTAATCTCCAAATCAATGAATAATATTTAATGTTAATAACATTCTCTCATTTAAAAATACATTCATTTTATTTTCTCACATTTACTTAATCATATTAAAAAATCACTACCCTAACCATTGATTACCACATTTACTTAGTTAACAAAAATAAATATATATACCAAACTTCATGGGATAATTACCTCACGCGTCTCGCTCCTCTCACACCACGAACCACATATTGGGGCAAGCTTTTCATTTTGCCTCGTTGCCACGGATCACATATTGGGGCCCATAAGACAGTTGTTAACACATGATGCGTCAAAGCATGGCATGCAGACTAGCGGAGGAACCCTAATGATTAGGTTTTGAAAGTAATGTTGGATCCATGGCCTCGTGCAAGGGACCCAAACCGATCGTCGGACTTGGAATCAAGTGCATCTCGTGAGAAAGAGGCTTCAAATATGCAAGCCAACGGCCACAGTGTTTTAAACATCTCCTTGTGGTCTTGCAATCAGAGTGTGTACAACTGCACCATTGATATGTACGATGAGAAGGGGGATGCGAGGCACTGGTAGTTTGATGGGCAGCGCATGGTTACATGGCTGGCCTGTCCCATTTTCTTGCTCAACTCCACTTCTTTCCCGTCCACGCATACAACCTCCCCTTCATTTGCACGCTGACACTCGGACCAGTTGGTGCAAGGGTAGCTTCCTTCTCGCGGAATACAATGTGGATGACAAGGGTGGAGGGCTCGGCCGGTCATGGAGTGTGCTTGCTTGAAACAGAGCAAGCCATAAACCATATTCAGGTTATGCCCATCATCCATCATCTAGTAGCAGAGAGTAAAACTGGATAT
Organism: Picea glauca; assembly: GCA_000966675.3. Classification (NCBI taxonomy): domain Eukaryota; kingdom Viridiplantae; phylum Streptophyta; class Pinopsida; order Pinales; family Pinaceae; genus Picea; species Picea glauca. The sequence continues at coordinate 638,456 of JZKD02S1751422.1, forward strand.
TTGTGTCATTTTTTGAGTGGGATTCATTCTTATTAGTGCCATTTCAACCTTCCACTTCCATCATCTCACTTGTAAGTCAATTATTAGTTATATTCATTTTGATTTTAGATTTTTTATATATCTAAATATTAAAAATATTTTAAATGGAATATTTAAAAAAGTATCATTCAAACATCTCACTTGTAAGTTAATTATTAGTTATATTCATTTTGATTTAGATTTTTTATATATCTAAATATTAAAAATATTTTAAATGGAATATTTAAAAAAGTATCATTCAATATGATATACTAATTAATATATAAATATAAGTGGCTGGGTATAAGTTAATCATAGTCTCCCATGAGGCGTAGTTGGAAAAACAACAATAATTTGAATATGGTGTAAGAAGATGAAACTTAGGAAATTGAATTAGTTTTCAGAACATACAACTTTTATTCATAGAAATTGTGAATAACTATGTGGACGATAAAGTGGCAAAGTTTTTTTCTAACTATGGAATCTTATTTTTCCAACAAAATATAAGGTATGGGTGAGTGCACGAAGTTCGTGGACAATAAAGTGGCAAAGGGGTGAGCAGGAATGCATGCACATTTCTGGGAACGTGCACTCGCACAAATGCGTGCACATTTCTGGGAACGTGCACTCACACAAATGCATGCGTGTTTATAGGAATATGTGCACATTTCTAGGAATGTGCATGCATTTTTGACGTGATAGGTTCAAAAAACCCTGAACCTCCATGCAACAAGCCAAGTAGGTAAGTTCCCAAGAATGCATGCACGTTCCCAAAAAAATTGAAATAAAAATAATGTGCGCATGCTTTAGGAATGTGAACATGTTCCTAAAGCACCCACGCGTTATTAGGAACAAGAACATGCAAATGTTCCTGTTAACATGAAATATCTTTCTATCCCCCTCTTCCCCCCCTCTTCTCTCTCTCTCTTTCTCTCTCTCTCTCTCACACACATTTTATCCCCCATATCTCTCTCAACCCCTTCTTTCCCTCTCTCCCTCTCTATGTTTATGTGTGTGTGTCTGTATTCCCCCCTGCCCTTCGATCTCCCTCTCTTTCTCTCTTACAACCCCATTTCTCCACCATCCTCCCTCTCCCTTCCTCTCTTTTTCTATCCCTCCCTCCACCTCCCCTCAGTCTCTCCCTCGTAAAAAATCCTTCACATATCTCTCTCTCCCACCCCCCCAAGGGGTGGAGGGATATGGCCTTGGCATGAAGGTGTTTAGGGTAAAAGAAAGGGCCCAATGGAAGAGGGAATTGTTGGCCAGGGGAAGATGGGGATGTAGGTAGAGGAAAATATGAATAATCCAAGGGGGAAGGGGAGGAAGAGAGGAGGTGAGGGAGAGAAAAATAATAGAGGGAGAAATGTGAGACCGAGGGAGGAGAAAAAGGGGAGGAGGTGAGAAGAGTTGAAACCTCTATAAAGGAAAGGAGGAAGGAGCCAAGGGAGAGGGGGTAGCAAGATGAAGGGGGAGGAGAAGAGGAGCCAAACGAGGGCTGTATGGGAAGGGGTTATGTGGGGGGATATGAAAGTGAGAAGAGGAAGTGGGCCACTAGGTAGTGAATGAGGAGTACTGGGAATGAAGTAAAGTAGAGAAAATCCATTAGACAATTGGGAGAAAAGGTGATATGAAAGGGAATGTGGATGGGCAGGGGAGGAAAAGGGTGAGGACGAAGAAGAGAGGGAGATAGATGAAACTAGGAGAGGTGGGCATGAGGGGGTGGGGTGAGAGGGGGAAAGGAGAGGAGGTGAGAAACAATTAAGGGTAGAGGGAGTGGCAGGCATGAAGGATAGGAGGAATGAGTCAAGGGGGAGGGTGAGGCAGGAGGAAGGGGGCACTAAAGAGGAGGAAAGGTGGTGAGGGTTGGGCAGAGGGGAAGGGGGGATGTTGTGGGATAAGGGAGGGGGGGAGATGAGGGGTCGAGGTGGTGTAAGGGATGAAGGGGTTAGGAGAGGTGGTAAGCAAAGAGGGAAGGTGGATGGGCATGGGTGGAAAAGGGTGAGGGGTGAGAAGAGGCGGATCTAGGTGAGACAAGGGGAAGTGGGTATGAGGGGGTGGTGTAAGAGATATGAAGGTGGAGGAGGTGAGAAGTGGAAAAGGGTGGATGGGTAAGGGGTGAGAAATATGTGAGACCTGTGGTATTTTTTAAGGATTCAAATTTTATACCTTATTATAGTATTGTAGGTGATTATTTAAAATTGAAAAAATTGTATATATAGAAATGTACAAGAATATTCAATAAAAAACACACAATTTACTACTAAAGCTTATAAATTTTGGCCAATATTGTCAATATAAGAATATTTTGCATAAAAAAATTACTCAAAATTTTAAAGTGAAAATGGCCAATTGGAAAAGGCACATGCACTTTATAACACATATGTGTTCCTAGAGTGCATGGGTGTTCTTTTCATTTCAATTTTTTTCAAGCATGAGTGAGAACTCTAGCATACTTGTTTTCTAAGTTGGTTGCCTCAAATATAGTTTCGGGATGATAAACATGGTGGTTTGGGTTGCAAATATAATAGAACTTCCATTTTTCTACATGATACACAAACCAATTGTAGATGAAACTACAAACACATAGAGAGTCCACTATGCAAATTTAAAATATACAATTTTTTTCTAAATAGTATTGTTTACTATTTTTATTATATTTTTGTCTTATATAGAATATTAAAATGAATACCTTTTTTATTTTTATAACTTTTTTTATCCTTAACCATTTAAAAAAATAATTTATACCCCACATCAATACAAACTCACATCTACAATCTAAAAATAGTACTGATGAAAGGCCTTGTAATTTCAAGTAT
>JZKD02S1751422.1:642625-658588 GCA_000966675.3 Picea glauca
GATATAACAGTTGATGGTCCTTCGCCCTCAGATCCAACGGATGGGATCTATTCCTCTCTTGTGCACTCATTCCTCCTATCTGGACTCTGATCTAATAGTCCAGATTCTTCTTCCAACCAACGACTGTGATCACCTTCTGCATTTTTGGATTTCTCATTTCGCAAATTTGCGCTTCATAATGTCGAAGGTTGACTCACCTCCCTTCTTCAGATTCTTGAATTAGAGAGGTGTTAATCTCTCGCCACGTGTCTGCTCTCATCAGATCAACAGTTCAGATATCTCTGAGATCAACGACCCACGTCGCTCCTCCTCTTGATATTTGGAGTGTTGATTACTTTTACTCTTATCCTCCTTGTGGTTACACTGGATCTAACATCCCACGACGCTCCTTGATCCATGATCGACAACCCACATCACTCCTCCTCTTGAGATTTATTCCTTCTACAAACTCTTGGATTCTAAGGAATCTTGTGCACTCTGGGCTCATGTTCCTGAGCTTTGTTCCCTGTGCTCATCCTCCTAACATTGTAAACAACAATTCCCGATCCTTCGATTGTTTCTTTCAAATCTTTTATGTTTGCCTATTGTTGCTGCCAATATGCCATCATCGCTCCTCTTCCTGAGATTATCTTTCCTGTTTTTTATTTCCATCAATGAAAAGCGCATCATTGTTGTTCCTGTAAACATGCCAACAATATCCCCCTTTGGCATTAATGGCAACCCTGAAAGGCTGCACTATTCTACTTAGATATCGATCTCAAACTATAGCATCCCGGCATGTTTTTCTTCTCCCCCTTTGACATCAATGTCAAAGAAAAACACGCTCCCCCTAAGTTGTTGCAGTAATTTTCGGAGTTATCAGATATTCAACCAACACATACTCCCCGTGACAGGATGGACTCTTTTAACTTGAGAACAGGGTCAGGCCCAACTTCTGGCATAGATACTCAAATGAATGTTTTGCAAGCGGTTTAGTGAAGATATCAACGATCTGTTCTATGGAAGGAATATAATTCAGTTGAAAAACTCTGTTTGTAACCTGCTCTTTGAGAAAATTAGATTTTACTGGTATGTTTTTGGTCTTTGAATGGAGAACAAGATTCTCGGAAACACTAATGGTGCTTGTGTTATCACAGTGAATTGGAATGGGATTTGTGTATGATACCTTCAAATCTGCAAGAGTTTGGATCATCCAGAGGACTTGTGTGCAGCAAGTAGAAGCAACAATGTATTCTTCTTCCGTAGTTGATAAGGAGATAGAACCTTTCTTCTTACTCAGCCATGCTACCAGAGAATCATCAAAGAAGAATGCACTTCCACTGGTGCTCTTTATTTCATCCAAACAGTTTCCCAAATCAACATCTGAATATGCAGATAACTGAAAGTTTTGAGTTCTTGGATACTAGAGACCATAAGTCATTGTTCCCTTCAAATGTTTGAATATCCTTTTGACAACTACTAAATGGCTTTGCTTGGGAGCTGATTGATATCTGCCTACCATTCCAACAACTTGCATTATATTAGGATGAGATGTTGTAATGTACAGAAGACTACCTATCATGGATCTATATGAACTCTGATCAACATTAGGTGAGTCATCATCCTTTCTTAACTTTCATCCAGTGACCATAGGTGTACTAATAGGAGAGGAATCCTCCATATGGAACTTCTTCAATATATCTTTCAAATACTTTTCTTGAGAGATAAATAGCCGTGCAAAACTCTGATTGATTTGTAAACCGAGGAAATATGATAGTTCTCCTATCATGGACATATCAAACTCAGTTTGCATAGAATTAGCAAACCACTAAACAAAAGAGTCATTAGTACATCCAAAACTAATGTCATCTACATAAACCAACACAACTAGTAAGTCATCACCTTCAGACTTAATGTATAGATTACTGTCAACTATACCTTTCTTGAACCCTTTGTCCTGTAATAATTTATCCAGTCTATAATACCAGGTTCGGGGTGCCTGTTTCAGTCCATATAATGCATTTTTCAACTTATAGACATAGTTAGGATTATCTGTCAGTAAAAAACCTTCATGTTACTCCATATATATATCTTCTTCTAGATATCCATTAAGAAATGTTGACTTAACATCCATCTGATATGATTTAAATTTCTTATGACATGCATAAGCAAGAATCATTTTGATGACTTCCAATCTTGCTATATTTCAAGTAATAAAATAATTTCCTTCAAAAGAATCCAATCTTGATGGCTTCCAATCTTGCTATATTTTTTCAAACAATTTTTTAATTATGAACCAAATGCTATATTTCAAATAATAGAATAATTTCCTTCAAAAGAATCCACTACCCGACCTGTATTGTGCATGCACGAACCTCAAGAATAGATTAAAACCTTAAAAATAGTTTATGCTAGCATATAAGCTATTTATCATGTTGTAGGTCACAATGGATGAAGGTTAACTAATTGAGTGAAAGAAAGAAATTATTAAACAGTACGAGCTGAGATTGAAGAAATAGACGAGTTTAGAGATGTGTTAACTATACAAAATATTTTGTTATCTCAAAAACTAAAGATGCAATGGATCATGAAGAAATATAAATTTATTTATTTATCTCGGAAGCTAAAAATGCAATGTAGCAAGAAGAAAGTATGCAAGTTTGAGGTTTTTGTGATTTATTAAGTTGGGATTATCAATAATTTTCTCACTTATAGACAATATCCAGTCCCTGTGAACGCCTCAGGTAATATTCACTGGAAATTTGTAAAGGTGGTTGGAACGCTAATGCATGTATTGCGTTCACCTTTCAAAAATAATATTGAAATCATCCACTGCACCAATAACAAAAAAGACAGCGGAATCATCATGTCCATGTTCAGAGATCCGCTGCACCAATGACAAAAAACATATCGAAAAAAGATGATCAGATTTGAAAATCATGCTCGGTGGGTATTCAAATAAAACTAAAAACAACATTAAAAAAGGTTAATACATTCATGCAAATACCAATGCCTTCTGTAGCCTGCACGGAAATATTTATAATCACACATCAAAGCCAAGTGAAAAACTGCCTAAAGGGCAACCCAAAGCTTCTAAGGTCCCCGGAAAAAATTATCTTTGAACATGTAAAACAAAACGGCCACCAGAAGAGAGATGAAACGCCAGGATAAATGTGGCATCCAGAGTAATATCCTTGTGTGGCATAAATTGCATTTCACGGTAATTAATTACACCAGGTGGGTGTTGGAATTACTCAAAGCTGTAAATTAATTCGTTTATCTTTTAACATGTGAAACGCCAAGATAATCCTGACTAATGTAGTCCTCCCACTGTCGTGGTATAAAAGTGTAAATTAAACTCTTGCACTTCATTTTTCTCGTGTTAATATTTTAATTTAATTATCAAAATATTTTTTAAATATGATTAGGTAAATGTAAAAAAGTAAACACATAAGGAATGTCTTTATAATATCTAGAAAGTTAATGATTGAAATCACAACCATTTATTTTGTGTGACGACTAAGAATATCCTAGCCATATTTAATGTTATCCATAGAAAACTTATTAAGCACTAAATAGCTATTAAATGTTCCCATTGCCAATAGGTGTATGCCTTTAGGCTTAAAAATAAGTGGGCCAGTGTAAGCTAATGATGATCTCTCATGAGGCACTGCGTGTTAGTGGCAATGCAAACCGGGAAAAACAACAATAATTTTAATATGGTGTAAGAAGATGAAACGTAGGAAATTGAATTACTTTTTAGAATATACAACTTTTATTGATAGAAATTGTGAATAACTATGTCAACTTTGATTTTTTCTAACATTGGAATCTTATTTTTCCAACAAAATATAAGGTATGGGTGAGTGCATGAATTTGGTGGACAATAATGTGGCAACAGTTTTTTCGAACAATGAAATCATTTTTTTCTAACAAAATATAAGGTATGGGTGAGTGCACGAAGTTGGTGAACGATAAAGTGGCAGCAGGGTGAGTAGGAACGCGCACTCATAGGAGTGTGTGCACGTTTCTAGGAACGTGCACTCGCATGAATCATGCACGTTTCTAGGAATGCACACGCGTTCCTGATGTGATAGGTTCAACAAACCCCAAACCTCCACTCAACAAGCCAAGTAGGCAAGTTCTCGTGTGCGTTCCTACAAAAAATTGAAATAAAAATAATGTGTGCATGCTTTAGGAAGATGCACATGTTCCTAAAGCACATGCACGTTATTAGGAACATGAATGGGCACGTGTTTGTGTTAACACAAAATCTTTATCTCTCTCTCTATATCTTTCTTTCTCCTCACTTTTTATCCCTCATATCTTTCTCTCCCCCCTTCTTTCCCTCTCTCTCTCTCTCTATGTTTGTGTGTGTGTGTCCATATGCCCCCTCTCCTTCGCTCCCCCTCTCTCTCTTCCACTCCACCTTCCTCCATCTCCCTTCCTCTCTTTTTCTATCCCTCCCTCCTCCAGTATCTCCCTCATAAAAACTCCTTCAGATATCTCTCTCTCTCTCTCTCTCCCCCTCTCCCCCCAAGGGGTGGAGGGATATGGCCTTGGCATGAAGGTATTTAGGGTAGAGGAAAGGGCCCAATGGAAGAGCGAATTAGTGGTCAGGGGAAGATGGGGATGTAGGTAGAGGAAAATATGAATAATCCAAGGGACAGTGGGAGGAGGAGGAGGAGAGGAAGAGACAAATAATATAGAGAGATATGCTATACCGAGAGATGAAAGCATGAGAGGGTGGGATTGGAGGAGAAAAAGGGGAGGAGGAGAGAAGAGATGAATCCTCTATAAAGGAAAGGAGGGAGGAGCCAAGGGGGATTGGGTAGAAAGATGAATGGGGAGGAGGAGAGGAGCCAAAGGATGGCTAGATGGGAAGGGGGGATGTGGTGGGATATGGAAGTGAGAAGAGGAAGAGGGACTCAAGGTAGGGGATGAGGAGTAGTGGGATTGAAGTAAAGGAGGGAAAATCCATTAGAGAATTTGGAGAGAAGGTGATAAGAAATGGAAAGTGGATGGGCATGGGAGGAAAAGGCTGAGGATGAAGAAGACAAGGATATAGGTGAGACTAGGATAAGTGGGCATGAGGGGGTGGGGTGAGAGGGGAAAAGGGGGAGGAGGTGAGAAACAGTTAAGGGTAGGTGGCTAGGGGATGGGGAGTGGCAGGCATGAAGGATAGGAGGAAGGAGTCAAGAGGGAGGGGGAGAGTGAGGCAGGATGAAGGGGGCACTAAAGAGGAGGAAAGGTGGCGAGGGTTGGGTAGAGGGGAAGGGGGGATGTGGTTAGATAGGGGAGGGTGGAGATGATGGGTAGAGGGGATGTAGGGGATGAAGGGGTTAGGAGGGGAGGTGAGCAGAGAGGGAAATTAGATGGGTATGGGTGGAAAAGGATGAGGGGTGAGAAAAGGCGGATATAGGTGAGACATGGGGAAGTGGGTATGAGGGGGTGGTGTAAGAGAGGCGAATGTGGAGGAGGTGAGAGGAGGAAAAGGGTTCATGGGTAAGGGGTGGGAAATATGCGAGGCCAGTGGTAACTTTTATGGATTCAAATATTATACCTTATTATAGTATTGTAGGCGATTATTTAAAATGTAAAAAATCATACATATAGATATGTATGAGAATATTCAATAAAAAACACAGAATTTACTATTAAAACTTGTAAATTTTGGCTAATATTGTCAATATAAGCATATTTTGCATAAAAAAAATTATGCCATTATTTAAAGTGAAAATGGGCAATTGGAAAAAAAAAATTGAGAAAAAGGAAAAACAAATAGCCAATTGGCAAAAAATTTTATCCCTAAAAAATACCCTGGTGAGACTAGGAGACATGGGCTTGAAGGTGTGGTGTTAGAGGGGTAAAGAGGGAGGATTTGAGAAGAGGAAGATGGAGCATAAAAGTGAGCATAGGCGCTTTAGAACACACATGCACTCTAGAACACATACATGTTTTCTAATTTGGTTTCCTTAAATTTAGGTTTGGGATGATAAACATGGTGGTTTGGGCTGCAAATATATTAAAACTTCCTATTTTCTATAGGGTACACAAACCAATTGTCGATGAAACTAAAAACACATAGAGAGTCTACTATACAAATTTAAAATATACATTTTTTTTTAAATAATATTGTCTATTATTTTTATTGTATTTTGTCTTTTATATCACAATCTTAAAACACATACCATTTTTATTTCTATTTTTTTTTTTAGCCTTAACCATTTTAAAAAATAAGTTGTACCCTGCATTAGTACAAACTCGCATCGACAATTTAAAAATAGTAGTGATGAAAGGCCTTCTAATTTCAAGGATATAATGACTTTCATTATATATATATATATATATATATAACATTAAAAATTTTGAAAAAATAGGAGTGCACAAGAACAATGTGTTCTCTATAATTCTACAAAAAAACAATTAAGGAAATTCCATCATTTAGGTACTCAAAGTCATACAATTTAAATTATATATTCAGAAAACTAATTAATTTCCTACATTTCATTTTTTTACACCATATTCAAATTCAGTGTGGAAGTACCTTGAATCATCCCTCCAAGTTAACATATTGTTGGTTAATTGATTGTGGGAATGGTTTATAGAGCAAATAAAGCCCAAAAGATAGAGTAAAATGGGGGTCATTTTTTATGTATTATTATTATTTAAGACATTAAAGTAATGAATTTTTTATTTAGCAAGTGAAAATAAAAATACATTAATTATTTATATTATAAAATTGTTTTACAAAATCTTATTTTTTCCCAAGGTAAGTATTCAGAAACCCTGATTACTTGTTGACCAAAATTTGGTCAACTATATTTTCCCACTCTTGGATTAATAATTAAAATGTTATCGGAATATGAAAATGTTTTATTTCTCACATGTGGAATAAGGGTAATTGTTCATAAATATATCCACATTTTCTTCCACCGAATACCTTTGATATTCTTAATTTATGTCGAGTTAAAAGCCCATAAAAATATGTCTCTGGCAGGCACCCACCATAATTCTACACTTTTCTCACATCTATTTTTCCCATCTTCCTATACTTAGTATTATTTTCAAAATATTTCTTTCTTACCCCTCCATTCCTTTCACTCTATATCCCACACTTAGATAAAATTTAAAAATACTCACACCCCGACTCACCCCCCTTACCACTCCATAATTGAAAAAAATTCTAAGTCCTTTCGGACTCTATACTCACCTCACTCCCCAACCTGACAATCTACTCACTCACCTTCCCCCCCTTTTTATTTCATACTTAAACATTTTATACATTTTGGAATCTCAAACTCTCATACTTCCCAAACCCATCATATTCCTCACTCCCGTGAGTCAAAAATTCCTCCCCTCCCCTCACCCTATGTCATCCTAATCACACTTGCTCCCTACATTTCTCCCTCTCCCTCACTTCCCTTCCCCACCTCACCCTATATCGCTCCCTGACTTTGCTCCCCTCATTTCTCCCTCCCCCTCACTTCATCCACCTACAACCTACCTCCCACACTTCCCCTATTTCCTACTCTCATTCACTCTCCCTTTTAAACATCTTACCTTAATCCCTTTTAAACTATTTAATTTCCAAACCAATTAAACCCTCCCACATGGACACCTATGAAAAAATGACAAGTGGTAGCATGAGAATGGTGCCATATGGAAACTCATGAGTGGGCAACATGGAAATTTTATGAGAGTGACACAAGGCACACTCTTATTGGATACACATGGAAGATTTTTGACCTATCATATGAAGACATGTGGCATCTCATCATTGGTGACATATGGTAGTATACTAGTGGTGACACGTGGAAATATTCGGTTGGTGCATCATCGTGGTGACTCATCAGTGTTGACTGAGAACATTGGTGGTTTACTTGGCATTTAAAATTATTATTTATTCAACAATTTTCTAAGGGTCGAATCCTCCAAGCTCCATTATCTCCTCTCTTCTTTGTTTCTTGTCAATTATATGTTACACTTAACATTATATCCCACTAATGTTTTCCTATTCCCATGCATGTGGGATAATCTTCATGGAGAAAAGTTGAAATTACTAAAGAAAGGACAAAATTCATCCAAGGGTTGATATTTGCCCATCAATTTTGATCGATAGTGGCCGAGTGTAAATCTTGTTAAGGCAATAACTTGAGCTCTAGGTATCAGAATCGTGCAAACTTTATATCGTTGAAAAGTTATTTCGATTTAAAATATGATGATACAGGTTTTAAGTGTTGAAATTTGCCACATGTTTCCCAAAAATATCAGTAAAGTTCGTCATTTCCAGAAAATTAAAACACAGTCCCCCTATTTAAAAGGGGAATTAAATGAATTTTGAAAATAAATGTTTATTTAAAAAAAATTATTAAAAATTTCAAGGGGACTATTTAAAAGTTACTCATGTTAATGATGTGAATTAATTAATAAGCACATTAATTAGGAATTAATTAAAGAATATGTTTCAAAAAGAAAAGTGTACGGGAATTTCAAGAGAGGAAAAAACCCTAACTACTCAAGTAAGTTATAAAATCTCATCTTAAAAAGAGAAGAGGGGAATCATCAAAAAAAGAATCAGAATTGTGAGAGGGGAAGGGAAGAAGATCAAATGAAGAAGAATGTACAACCATGAATACTCAGCCAAGCTTCTAATCAAAGAAAAGAGATCTCCATCTTCTCCACTCGTTCTATTCTTCTATATCATTTATGATAGCTTTATGCTTGAGTATCTTAATTGGGCACAAGGATGAGTTCATGAGTGTTCTTCTTGTATTTGTCCAAAATGTTTTTCTTGTATAATCATGGAGTATTTACAACCATATAAATGATTGTTAAATATTTTGTAATGAAGAACATCTTTCATGAATAAAACTCCACAAATAATTGCTTCAAGGTTGATTTGAATTATATCTTGTAACTTTGAGTCTTAAGTATGAGGTATTTGAGATTGAATTATCAATTTCTCTTTTGATCTTGATAGTATTACCATAGAAAATTTTAGGGGCGGAATTTCGCCCATGGGCAAAATTTAGCCCCTTCAAATTTTAACCGAGCGAATTTTATATATTAAAAAAAAAAAAAACCATATTAATCCTAATTCACACCCCCTTTATTTTTAAAACAATATTAATTATATATTTATCCAAAAAATGATGATCGAAATTTAAATATTGATTACATTTTTCCCTTGGAAAAATGGCGGTCATCCTCCCTTTCGCCCGATTTATGGGAGGCATTTCTCCCACAATTTTAGATTTTTCACAGTGCCAAGGACCATGATTCACCTAGATTTTGGAATGGCCATTGGACTTAGGGTTTTTTATCCCATCGATTTGGAGTTTTTACAAAGGATGCCCCCGATTTGGAGTTTTTACATGAATTTGGTCATGGGCTTCAGAACATTTTGCCCCAATTTGAAGGTGATTCAAAATATTAATAGATCCAAGTGGTTTGACTTGGAATATTTAGCCATGACTATATTGAAATATTCAAAGGCCAAGTTCCAACTCGATATTCTATTGTCAAAATTCATAAATTACAAGGGGAGAAAGCATTGATTTCTTGCCATCTTCACGGTCTCTCTATGCCAATGTTTTTGGTTGCCAACATGGCCCATGCAACACCTTGATATAGAGTAAGTGATAAGTGGATTTTGAGCTATGTCACTTGGTTTAGTGATTGGATTAGATCAGTAGTTCTGTGTTTAATATTTTGAGCTTACCCACAATTTGGATAAATTACCTGGTTGTTTTTAAATCATTGTCACAAGATGGTGGTGAAACACGATGTTTCAGCACCGTTTTCCCAATTCTCATTTCTTTTGTGTTTCCACGCACAAGTGTCATCCTGATCATTGATAGAGCCCACCCAACGTCCAATATCGTAGAGGCTTCAAGTAATGACAAGTGATTGTTTGGGTTAGATATTGGAGTGGATCAATAGTTCTATGTTTGATTTTTTGATCTAATGGCATTTTTAGATCATTCTCACAAGATGGTGTTGAAACATTGTGTTTCCCAATGCTCATTATGTGTGTGTTTACACACACAAGTGTCATTTTGATCAGTGATAGAGCCCACCCAACCTTGAACCTCTAGGATAGCAAAGGATTTAGGTAATGATGAGTGATTTTTTGGGTTAGTGATTGGAGTAGATCAATAGTTATGTATACTATGTTTAATTTTTTGAGCTTACCCATAGTTTGGATAAATTACCTGGGCGTTTTTAAATCATTCTCAAAACTTACAAGTTGGTGTTGAAACACGGTGTCATGTTTCCCAAATCCCCATGTTTGTGTGTTTCCACGAACAAGTGGCAGAGCACCCAGGTCCCACCGATCATACTAGGTTTCCATGCAAGAATATATTCCAAAGAATAAGTAATGCAATTCTTCCCACAAAGATACAATTTGGCATTGTTATATCTGTTTTAATAAAGCAAATTCCATTCAAATGCATGCCTATACTTGTGTGGATATTGCATTATCAAGACTATGTCACTTATTGAGATAAGCATAGTTATAGATATTTTTAGATAGATGTGGTTTTCCTAGAGTGAGTTTGTGCCGAACAATGAGCAAGAATGAAAAATCTAATGCATACATTTGTACAAACACTTCATATGCATCCTCATACAATATTCTAAGTTGTTGGTATTATAATTTCATACAAACATTTCCTAAGGCTCAACCTGTTGCTATATCCTATATCATATATTGTACAATGTACTACTTACTATGTAGTATGCTAATAATAGAAAAATAATGAAAGATAGTTATCCATATGGCCATTTTTCACCATGAAAATCAATTAACCAAAATTTTCCTCCACCATATATTACTATTTCAACCCAGTTATAACCAAACACATAAGAACCCAACTCCCAAACCAACCTTACTAAATATACTCTCACTGATTCATTTTAGTTCTCATAATTGAGTTGAATGAGGAAAATATAGATAAATGATAGGATTTCACTATTGCAGCCGATGCATAGCCCTGACTCACGAGTGGCCTCTATGATAAAGAGAATATTGTTGGGTGGAATGTTCTTGTTTGTAGTTAGTTGGTAGAGAATCTCAAATTAAGATAAGTACCCTTTATATGTTTGTGAGTATGGATACAATTGGTTACTTTTTATCACTTTAAGATAAGTACCCTTTATATGTTTGTGAGTATGGATAAGATTGGTTATTTTTTATCACTTTATGATGAATGACAAGTAGAAACTAGCAATGTAATAGCATTTGAAATTAATCCTCCTTGAATGCATTAAAGGCTAGTTTGCATATCTATATACCTGATGGAATTCTGCAACCATTTTATATGTCCGTGGTTAAATTAGTGGACTTGTATGCATTATTTATTCCTTATAATGTAAGGATAAGGTGAATGGGTGTTTTTTTTGGAGTGCCTTAACACATATGGGTTCAATGACCACGGAGTATATTGGAAAAAAAGAGAAGTAGAAGAAAGAAATAGAACAAGAGATGAGAAGAATGGGGAGAATATGAGCTCTCGAAAGAAGATAAATCTAAAGAGAAGGATAGGAGAAGATGAAGAAACATAAGATTGAAAGAAAGAATGGGAAAGAAACATTGAGAGAAAATATTTGATATTTGACTGTGATGGAAGTTAGGTAAAACGAGTTTTCAAGAAGAAATGAAGTAGTTCTGGTAATGAAGCTAGGTAGAAATGCAAAGAAAAAGGAAGAGAATGAGCCTAGCTCATGCACCAATGAAGGGAGACAATGAGTTCCCTCAATTGAAGAGGAATCACAACTTATGTGGAAAAAATGACTAATTGCAACAAAGTTGCGAGTAACAGAGGAAGTCTATTGTGATTTGTGTGAAGGCATCCTATGAAAGAAAACAAGGAACGTCGCCCAATTATGTTTAACGCTTAAATACATGCAACCATGTAATTACCATTTACAAAATGAACCTGTGTTGTTAGATTTATTTTGTGTCTGTTAATTGAACGTTAACCTATTGGGCACTATCAAAAACTTCTAGGCAGCTCCAAATCGTATTTTTATGATGTGCATTATCAACGTATGAACTATATGTTAATTGATTATACCATTTTGTACCATCCAACTGATGCCTTAGTTACGTTTTCTATAAGAAGTATTATTTGAAGAAAAAAAAACATCTTCATTCATAACGGCGTCCGCGTCCAATTTATAGTAAATAAAACATGAAGAATCCCCTGTCTGATTTTCTCTGAAGATACCAATGTTTAACTCGATGGTAAGTCATCTACGCGGAGCCTTTTCACGAAGTGTGCTTAAGATGTTTCTGTTTAGATGACTCTCATATTTTAGAGCTTGGATAAGCAACATCAATTTGAAATTATATACTATATCTTATTGGCTGTGTCTGTCTTATTATCCATTGATTATGTCCAAACACTATGTTGAATAGAGACAATGTCATATGCGATTGTAGAGAGGGGTTTTCCGAGAGAAGAATCAAACGTTAACTTTCTACATGTCAACGATTGACTTTGTCTAGGAAGACCCCTCTCTACAATCTCTTAGCCACAAAATCAATGTTTGAACAACGGTTGAATTTATGGATCGAGAACAACAATCAAAAATCAACACGTCACAGCCCATCAAAGGGTGTCCAGCATGTCCTAGAAGGGTTATTAAATAATTCTATGTCTAAAAAAAAATTGAAAATTATTCCGGAAATGTTAAAAAGAACCTAAAATTTCCTAGGAAGGGTGATATTTTAAATTGCCCGTAATTAAAATATGTCAGCACAATTACCAATTAACACTCTAGTGATGTACAGTGTACACTGTACATGTAGATAAATGTTGATTACTGCGAAATTGCGGTAACATTGAACAAATTCCCTTCGAGAATCGAAATCCAAATCTCCTTACCGTAACTTGGAGGTTGGTCGGCCCGTTGGAACTTGGAAGTCGGAGCAATGGAGTAGGGAGGGGAATTAATTGCATTTGTTGAGTTAGGTGATATAATTAATGTGCTCTCCAATCATGATACAAAACCATTTTTCCTCTTCGAAGTGCTTGAATCTCCAATTTCCATTACGTTTTCTGAGTCTCTGGTCTTGTTTCAAAATTTCCAATTGCAACAATTTCCCATGGATTCACGCCATTGCTTGGAAGTTATAATTGTTTTTTAGATTTTCTGTGGAACCTTTGGTCCATTTTCCAGATTTCTACTTTCACCCATTTCTCCCAGATTCACTATACCCACGGGCCAAGATGCCACTTTTTGGAAGTTGGAATTTTTAGTAACGATGACTTTCAGAGTTTAGAACGAGGGGACAAATTCACCAAACCAGAAAGCCAAGGTCCGATTTGCATTATCTCCAGGTTTCCAATTGGGGTTTCAAGTTTGTTTGTGAAATTTCTATTGAAATTAACATAGGGTTTCAACTTTCTTTCCAGTTAATTTTATTACACTGTAATATTGAAATTAACATAGGGTTTCAAATTTTTTTCCCGTTAATTATATTTCACTATAATATTGAAATTAACACAGGGTTTATTTCCCATTAATTATATTGCACTATCAAAATTAACATAGGGTTTTTCTTTCCCGTTAATTTTATTGCATTGTAATATTGAAATTAACATAGGGTTTATTTCCCATTAATTATATTGCACTGTCATGAGTCTGAGCTTATCAAATTCGAGGTATTATAGGTATTAGAGATTTCCAGAGCACTGTCATGAAACCTACCTTAAACTGGCCTGAAATTGCTCTTCTCACCATTTTGTCCATATCAGTGAATAGATAAATAAAACCTCTAAAAATGATGTCTAAGTTTGTCTATTTTTCCTGACAACTCTACCTTACAACTCTAGAAACAAGAAGGAAAATAACGAAATTTGGTATGAATTCTTAATCAGGCTATTTTATCTCAGTAAAGCATAATCAAAGCTTATTAGAAAAATATTTTTTTTTTTTTGTTTCCGTAGGAATAATATTTTTACATCCAATGTGTTTTGGTTCCAACAAAACTATGTAATAAAAATTTCCAATTATGGATTGTTAAAAGAGTTCAAACACATATGTTAGTGTCTATAGTTATTCAGTTATAGTCCCATTAATTTTGATTCAGAAATGACTTTTATTCGAGGTTAGACAATTTAAATTTCATGATCTTTTCCTGTTTATCTACACTAGCCATAGAATCAATGATATAAAAGATTTGCAAAAAGTTACAACCATTACAAATTTTCTTCAAAACAAGGGGGTTCTCCTTTTATCTACATGCGTATTTAGCAGCCCCCAAAATATAATATGCAGTGCTTCTAAAAAACAACTAAATCTAAGATAAAAAGGACAAATATGAACAATAGGACATGTAAAATACTCACATATAAATATATCCCAAAAACTCGAAGAATTTTAAACAACTATCAAGGAATGACACATTTATTGCAATCCTCAATATGCATTCTCTTAGCTAACATGTCATTTTGCACTCTGGTTAAAATTGTACTAATTGTGATAAACATATTTACAAAGTCTTTATAGTTGAGAATTAAGTGCTCAAAGACAACTCGAAAAGGATTTTGACTCTTAATATAGGAAATAGAATAACATAAGGTTCGTGCATTGCCAATGCCAAAAATGATATTACTAGGAATATGCTCATCTAAACTAGAGGCTATATAGAACTGAAAAAAATAGACCTTTACTGAAAGAACTCAACCTATGACTAATTATATATTACAACCAATTGGTCAGTACTTTATCCTTCTTTTCCCCAGTATGTCCTCCCCTTGTGCTACTAGGGGGAGCCACAAAGTTGCATTCTCTCCAACTCTCATCCCCAGGTTATGGAGGTAATATCAACAACAACCTATATGAACTTTGTTACAATAACATAAAATATGCTCAGTAAAATATCTATGTTGTTACTTCCAGCTAAATGTTCCTTCAACAACAAATTCACGCTACCTCCAATCTACCATCATCAATTAATTTCTACCTTTCCCTTAGAGTTGCTTGGTTGCATATTTTGAGGTTTATTTCAGCTAAGAGCTCCCTGTGGCACTTGGACTGCTATGAGTGAAATCATAAGTGGCTAAACCATGATAAATGAAAAATTTGTAAGGGATTGGTGTAGACTTCCCAAGCGGATGCAGGTTCCTAATAAGCCTAGAATTACATTTCAACCCTGAGCTTCCCCAGATTAAACAAAAAAGTCAAAATTTATGTCCTACCTACTTGCATATATCTTATAGATGCACAATTCCTCTAGTACAAGTGGTTTGTGATGGAACAAAGGGGACAAAATTTACTAACCCTTTCCCTTTGGCCACAACTACCGTGTTGTCTTTGGGATCATTCTCTTGAATGCTCATAATGGAATTAAATCACAGAGAACCATGGGCATATTTGTAGGGGTCTTATGAGGAGAAGCAAGATTAGGCTCATCTTTAAATAACGGGTTTTTACCTTTCAATGGAATGGTGTGAGATGAAATCTATCATTAGAAGTATACTTAAGGTCAAACAACTATTGTTATAATTAGGGAAAAAATAGAAACAATAATGCCCTTTTAATTTTTTGTTCACTAGATCAGCATATATAAGAAAAGAAATAGACAGATCTAAAAAAAATTCTGAGTATAAACAAAACTTTTTAGTGAAAAGAAAAAATTCAAGGTTACCTCTTAATCTATGAAAGATGTATCTGTCACATGTGTGAATGTAAACCTTTAAAACATGCTTATAAATAGTTTTAGGTTCATGGATCAAACCTCTAGGATTTGATCTCTGTCATATAGACTTAGGGATAGTTTTGTCAAGGTGTAGACCATCACAAGACAAATGCAACAAGTACCCCACAAGAAGGGACAACAAGGTACTGAGCATAGCCGAGAAAACAATAGTAGGTACCCCACAAGAAGGGACAATAAGAAAACCACAAAAGGGACAACAAGATCTCCACAAAAAGGGACAGTAAGATCTTCAAAAGAAGGGACATCAA
>JZKD02S1751422.1:662030-672125 GCA_000966675.3 Picea glauca
AACTGGAAGACAATATTCCCATGGGCTTATGTCGTAAAACATTGTAATGGCGTTGAAAGGATAAAGTGTCCATGGTGTGTAAAATTTAAAAGGGAAACTCCATTTGCTAAAGATGGAAATACGACGCTTCAAGTTAGTGGTCTAAACATCCATGCAACATCAGAGGCTCATAAATTTTCTTTGCAACTTTTGGAGGGGGAAAGAAAATGAAGTACTATTCCAATTACTAAACATGTAGATATAATGGTGGATGCTTAGAAGGAGAGAATTATATCGGTAATTGAAAATGTGTATTTTGTCGCCATACATGATTTACCTTTAGAAGTGTATAAGTCAATATGTGACTTGAATATGTATAAAATCACTCCTCACATGCCTCTAACAGATGAATATTCAGCATACACAAATACAACATCTGGAAAATAGTTTCTACAAGCTGCTAAGGAGGTATATTGGAAAAAGTTAAAAGATGATATTTTCAATAGCCCATTTTACTCAATTTAGTTGATGAAAGTACCGATCGGACTATGGTGCAACATTTAATCATTTATATTACATATTTAATAAATGAAGGAAGAGGCCAATGTGTTACAAAATTCATACGCTTACTTCAAATTAGGGATGGAACATCACAATCTACGTATGACGCTGTGACATCTCCTTTAGCAGAAATAGATCTATCCTTGATAAAGTTAGTTGGATTTGGATCTGATAGACCTTCATCCATGAGGGAAATTCGTGAAGGTTTATCTACTAAGCTTCATCGACATGCTCCTCATTTCTTAGATATACATTTCATAGCTCATCGGGAAGAATTAGCAACAAATGATGCTTCATCTTATTTTGCAGAGTTGAAAGATATTGATAAGTTTGCAAACAAGGTTTATTCATGGCTAGGGAAATCTACTAAAAGACATGGAGAATTGAAAGAGTTAATGGAGTCATTTCAAATCACAAGGCTAGAAGTGTTACCAATTCATCACATTAGATGGCTTTCTAGAGGAAAAGTCATGGAGAGACTCATTAAGGTCATGCCAGTTTTGTTAAAAGACTGGCAATTAGGGGAGAAAAAAAAGTATGAGCTAGCCACAATATTTCAAGTTCAATTTTGCATCCATTTAATTGTAGACGTTCTTATTGAGTTGAATAAGTTTAATCAAAAGTTCGAAGAAGATCATGTTGACATTACATCTATTGGAACTACTTTGGATATCACTATTAGCTTGCTTCATAAGTGATTTCTAAGAGGCATATTTGCGGTTGGTGCAATGCACATATCATCTCTTTTAAGTAAAACACAGCAAGGAACTCTTGAGTTTGCAGATTGCACATGTATGGTACATGTACATGCATTGAGATTTGAGAGTTTGCCAAAGTCAGAAAGACCAAGGACACTAGATGATTGCATTATGTTGGGAAAAAGTTTTGTAATGAAAGTGATTGACTCTCTAAATACAAGGTTCACAGATTTGCCTATATTTAACGTTGCTAAGTTGTTTAGTCCTCGTAATTATTATGAGGATATGGATGATAGAGAATCTCAAACAAGAAGATGGCTAACATGTTTATGTGAGAAATTTAGTGTTGGGGACTCACCTATTGTGGATAGTGCTAGATGTTTGGGTGAAATGGATGAATTTGTTTGTACTATGTATAGATCATACTCTAAAAAGCATATGTTTGGAGCATGGGATCTATGTGGAGGTGAACCTAAATGGTTTGAAGGATTTTCATATTTGATGCAGCTATGGAAAGCTATTTTTGTTATTCCAACTAGAGAAACAGTATGTGAAAGAGGCTTCTCCAAATTAAATCGGATAAAAAATGATAATAGATCAAGACTTTCTTTAGAAACATTGGATATATTAATGTTTCTCTCTCTTAGTGCACCTCGTGCTCTAAACGAGGTAGATTGGAATGCTATTTATGAAGAATGGAAACAGATGAAAGCTTGAAATCCTCTTCCACTAGGAAAATAGATTTATATCTATAATGATCGAAGATATGGTAATTTTGAAGAATGTGAATGTAAGTTTCAATATTTATTATTAGCATTGGCTTACCTTACATAACACTTGGCAAATCCAATCCTTATTTATTTGAAGTTTTTTGTTGTAATTTCTTTCAATAATAGAGTATTGTGATATTATGTTGGAGACTGTGCTTGATGTCCTAAATTTCCAGATTGCAAATTTATGTAGAATAATTCCTTGTTATTTGTTATTTGAATCACTTCACAGAATGCAGTGTTTGTACTCCTGAATTTACCGAATATTTTCTTAATAGATACATATATGAAGTTTTGACAAAGGTTTCTAGACATCAGTTTGTGACTGTATGTTGTAATTCTTTGAGTGCATATCTGAACTATAAATTAACAAATTAACAAACATCCTGAATGTGTCTTTGTAGATGGACATTTCCAAAAGACACACTCAACCATTTCATCCCTATCATAAAGAATGTAGAGATATGGTAGTTTTAAAGAATGTGAATGTAAGTTTCAATCATTATTTGTATCACTAGCTTACCTTACAAAATACTTGGTAGAACCACTCCTCATTTATTTGAATTTTTTTTATGTAATTTCTTTCAGTAATAGAGTACTGTGATAATTTTTTTCAGATTGTGTTTGTTGTCCTGAATTTCTAGACTATAGATTTATGTAGAATAATTCCTAGTTATTTGTTGTTTGAATTAGCTCATATAATGCAATCTTTGTACTCTTGAATTTACTGACGAGAATTCAGTAAATTCAACAATATTGAATTTACTGAATTTACTGAATTTAATAATGCAATCTTTGTTGTTTGAATTAGCTCATATAATGTCAACACGAGAAACGATAATATCACCGACGAATTTCAAATCCCATCGCTGGCACATTGAACATGCTTGGCGACAAATATGAAGTTATGTTAATGAACAGAGAACCCAATGCATTCGCACTCGATAGCCAATAAAAAGATTTTATGAAAAGCTTAATCCTCTATATTAAAGAGATATCAAGTTTCTTGACAATTACATACCGCTGATTTGGTACAATACGGCTTGACCTCGTCACAATTACATCAATATAGGATGAAGGTGGCTGAACCCAATACAACGGTGCAAAGAATTCGGGAGTTGTTATACATTCATATGAATCTGGCATACATACAACTCATGGTCTTATTGTTAAAATTAATGATTAATTTAGAGATTGGTTTGGAGTTGGTTTGAGATTTTGTAGGAGCTGTTGAGATATTATCTCAACCTCCATACCTATGTTTGGAATTGGTTGGATCTAACTCCAGCTACATATACCTATTGTATCTTGGGATTTGATATAGTAATACAATATTATTTTGTGTGTAATTTTCATGTTATGGCTGCTCTCTTAAATTCTGTCATGGTATCAGAGCTAGGGCTGGAATATGAGAGCAATGTGAGATGAATCCGCTGCTGTATATTGTGGGTTATAGTGTGAGCGTAGATTCATTTTTTATGTGTGTTACGAGAGTGTAGACCAATTGTGCTATTGTTGAACAAATCTTTGGCAAAAGGAGAGGGCAGTGTATTCCATCTTGAGAATCGTGTGGATCTGTCTATTTACAAGGAGATCGTTGAGCAAGAGGCTCTCCCTATCGCCGTCAGGTTATGTTGTTGCACTATCAATTAAAAAGAGCAGCCACAATTTCCTTGAAAGATGTTGCCTTGTGAAAGGAAGAAAGCTGCAATTGGAGGTTCAAATACGTGCTGTGAAAAGAAAAGAAAGGAAACCGCCAAAGTTTGAATGCAGATTCTGATAAGTTGTTGAAGGTTTACTCATGGTGAACCAAAAAAAAAAGATTATTATTAATTGGAAGCTGTCATAGATGGCATGTTTTTATACTGATATATATATATATATATATATATATTTATTTATTTATTTATGTGTGGTCTATTTAAAGTTTTTTTATATATATTTATGTGCTTATGTAAAAGAAAGTAGGAACTCTTGTATCTTGATATAAGTTGGTAGCCCCGGTTTCAAGAAAAACTGTTCTTATTGGAAGTCACCTTGTATAATTGAATGTTGAGGACATTCCGTATCCAAACTACACTTCTAGACACTAAAGGATAACCGAAAGCAAAAATCCGACAGATGGAGGCATGTTCATAGAATGCATCAATAATTGACATCTTTTATCACGGAAGCCCCGATGAGCCGAGTTGTCAAATTGTCCATTGTACAAGTTCATGAATGATGGTTTGAAGAATTTATGCTTTAAATGAGTTGAATGGTAAGCTCAAAGAAGAGGAAGAGAAAGAGCGCAGTCCAGAGGCATCAAAGTGGGTGTAGGAGCTGATGAAGACCAAATCAGACAAAGATCTATGTTGTGATTTGAGAATTGTAATATGTGGTTTATTTGTAATGTAATCATTAAGGGAGGGTGTTAGAATTAATGATTAATTTAGAGATTGGTTTGGAGTTGGTTTGAGATTTTGTAGGAGTTGTTGAGATATTATCTCAACCTCCATACCTATGTTTGGAATTGGTTGGATCTAACTCCAGTTACATATACCTATTGTATCTTGGGATTTGATATAGTAATACAATATTATTTTGTGTGTAATTTTCATGTTATGGCTGCTCTCTTAAATTATGTCACTTATCCCCTGTCACCTCCATTGAAATCTTCATAGTCTCCATTACTGTAAGAAGCATTCTAATCTCAGAGTGGTGATGAGCATTTTCCCTATTGATATTCACTCGGGAATATTTTCAGCACGGCAATGGCGTCGAAACATTTGATTATAATGGCACTTAGAATCGTGAAATTGTCAAATCCCAAGTTTTAGCTAATGAACAGTGATGTACAAAGATCCACATAATTTTTTTTTTGTTTTTTTATCAAATTATCATGCTAACTGTAACTCCTTCACTTAGTAATGAGTAAAGAAATAAGTAATTATTGACGACAACTCTCATGATATTAAGAAAGATTGAATATATAGTAGTATATATTAATGTGAGAAGACCCTTAAGGAATTGACTAAAGACAGAATTATATAGTAGTATATATTATGGCATAGCTAAAATGCATAGTAAAATATATTGTGGTGAGAAGACCCTTGTGGTAATGCTTAAAGAGTGGAATTAAAATTTATTATAACTTTATTCCAATGTCCATTCAAACTTCTCAATTGTAGTGATGACTAAATGGTAAACGAATTAAGTGGGGAAGGTCCTTGCTGCTAACAACTTAAGGATTCCATTAACTTGCGTTCTTGTACTCTTACCTAGTATACTAAGCAACTGACACTTGGCATGGGAGTACTAATATAATGAGTATTAATAATAGTGTAAAGACATCGTGATTCGGTTAGCTAATTTTCACAACTAGAATCCTCAATTTTAAAAATGACATACATGAATCAGAAAAATACATACATGAATGAATCTTAAACATAACTTCACCCTAATCATGAACTGTATACAATCATTTTACGATCGTAGACATATTCTAGGTTTTAAAAGCTATTAAGAACTGATTAAAAAGAGGTGATGTGTTTGGATTGTAACTTAGACATGTATTAAGTTTAGTTACATGATGTTGGCAAGTATTTGGATTGTACCTTTGTTAAGTGTTAAGTTTGTATATTGTAAACTTTAAAATGTATTTAAAACATAATCAAACAAAAAGATGATATACAAGAAAATAATATTTATATCTATTTGGAAAAATCATATTCTAGAGATTACACATCTTCCCATAAAAATTTTGTAAATTTAAATCCAAAAATATTTATAAATATTTCATAACCCGACTACTAAATCACAATTTAAATTTTTCACACAATTAAAACCATTCAATCATAATTTAAAATGTTCCAAAAATAAAATTACTAAACCATATCGAAAATTCCTCTCAAATTCTCTACGTGACTAATCAAATTCTCTGCGCGACCATATCCATTCAAGGATAACGCCAATTTTAGGAATCTCTTAACAATATTATAATTTAGAATTTAAGTTCTCCAGGCACAATTTACTATACAACATAGTAATAGCTCCTGACACAGAATCCAACCTTCGCCATAATTAGCACCATTCAACAACAATGTTAACTATCAGAAAGAAACAAACAAAATCAATCAAAAGAAACTCCCTTAAAACTAAATCAAAAATCAACTCAACGGTATCCACATGGCATTTATAAATTAGAAACAAACACTAAAGCCAACATTCAACCATGAAGGAAATTATTCATTTATCTGAAATTCAACTCACAACATGGCGTGGGTCATGATTCTCTTGATATCATCAACAGGACATCTTGGAACGCCTGGGAGTAGGTAATAAATAAAGTCTGAGTGTGAGAAGGAGGGTTCATAAAGTCTACAGACAGTAATTAAGACAGGAATATGATATACAACTAGAACCTGTGGTCAGAACCTGTAGTCAACATGAACGTTAAGGGTCCAAGAAGATAGGTGACTTATGTAAAGATGTAAAACAAAAGGGGCGGAGTTCGCCAGAAACGAATTTGCAGTAACCATTTCACAAAACGGATTTTCCAGAATGAAATTTCAGAACCAATCTTACCAAACAAAAATGACAAAGATGAATTTTGACAGAACCAAAATTACAGGAACAGTTTCACCGAACGAATTTTCCATTAAGAAATATAAAATGTGAAATCGCCATTGAGGTATGAAATATAAAATCACCATTGAAACAATATCACTGACATGCCCAAAATATAAAATCACCATTTGCAATATCTATCACATCGATGTATGAGTTCGCTTCTTATTAATGCAACAACTATTCGAGATTCGCTATAAAAATTGTTTTTATAAAGGAAGGTCACGGCTATTACACATTAACACTTATCACAGGATGACTATGTAATAAAACACAATAATGATTATACACAGTACTAACACACTATATACGATTATACCGCATCCTTGTATATACAACCATGAAATATAACTATATCAACGTTTGTCAATGACTCAAAGGCTTTACAACAATAATTTAAATGCGAAAATACCACATCCGAGAAAATACAGCCACGAGGAGTAACGTAGAGGCATAAAGATCCAAACCAAGGAACAGTAAAACCCAATCAGAACATTGACCACAAAATTTTTAGGCAATCAATGAATGGGAAAAAGATCAAGACATAATTCATCCATTATTACTGTGCAAAGACAAGTTGTAGAGAAAAGGGCCATCAAAACAATCATAGGGTTAAGTTGTGAGGGAGGCAATGCCACATAGTGTGGGTTCATCCAACAATACATAAAACGCAGATATAAACTTATCCAGCGAATACAAAACGCAGAATAAAGAACTTCACCATCAATCAAATTTCAAGGTTAATAAATGTATCAAGGAGCAAGGCAAACCATTCAGCCAAGGACAACAATAGAGGTAGACGGCTGAGTTCATCCTTCGCTTCACCATCCTCACACAGAAAATAAGGGTGTTGAGATCCATAGGTCTTTTAACGCTAAGGCGACGATCGTATATCAAGCTCCTGGCCGACTGCTCAGGTGAGGACTCGCGAGCTAGGGATGAAGGAAAACAATGCAAGGGTCTCAATCAACACCATAGGGCTATCTAGTCATGCAGGAACGAAGACCATGGGAGATCACTCCACCAGACAATAAGCTAGGCTGAGAAAAAGGGGTCCACTAACAATCTAAACATCCCAACCATTACGATCCATATTTAGATCCAAGCATAAGTCCTAATGCATTCTACTCTACAAAATAAAAGAGCATATTGTTGCCTTATCGCCCACTTCGATTGACGTCCCGTGCTCCATGCAACTCCCGCTCACCGACCGTCGAGACCTCACCGGTACCTCCCAGCCAACGCTAGGGGTACTCTGCTTCCCCTTAGCCCCCCGAGCCGCAAAGGGGCCAGACACTATCCAGATGGTATGTCTAGCTCCCAGCTTGCCTTGCAAGGCCGAGCTACCACTCCTCTCTGAGCTGGGAAATCCCAACTCCCACAACTAAATAAGTCAAGTCACTAATCCGGCAGTGTAATGTTACGCTAACAACCGATCCCCTTCTTCCTTCTCCTCCCTCTCTTTTATATAGTTTTTGAACTTCCATTATTTCCCTAAATCTCATTTAATTTAAGTTTTAATAAAAATCTTTTAAAAATCTCCTTCGTACAAGTGTCATCCATCCCCAACTTTCCTCCAATAATTATTTTCTTTAATTTATTAATTGTCTTATTTCCCTCACCCACCTAGAGTTACTCCTAAAATTACTCCTAGGTGTCCCTAAATTCCCTTACAGGTTTTAAAGGCTTTCTCTATTATGAAGTTGTTATTTTAGTTCAATTTAGAAGGTTCTTAAAAGCAGATTCTTTACTAAGTTGACCTCCCGCTTTTTACCATAATTTCCCCTCTTTCCCTTTTTATGTTGCCTCATTCCCTAATTTCCTAATTTTTATAATTCCTTCTTTCCCTTTTTTATTAGAGCCAAAAATGACAATTGTGCAAGTTAACCTCCCTTCCCCTTTTTATTAATTTAGTATATATTTTTTAAAACTATCATAAGTTAAAGTAATTAATTGCCTCTTTACGTTTTACATCCACACATTTTATTTAATTCTTAATTTCTTCATGTTACCAAAAATTTTATGAACACCCACAATTATTACTTAAGTGGTTTTAAATTTTATTATTTTATTATATATATATATATATATATATATATATATATATATATATATATATATATATATAAAGGTAGACAAAATTTTACCCCTAGCGAAGTTTTAGACTTAGGACTTAGATTCTAAACTGGGTGACATTTTAATTAGGGAAGTTGTTTTAAAATTTCTTAATGAGATATTTGTCTTAGGGCCATCTAGGTTCATTCACTTATCATCATCAACGCGATGTGCCCTTCAAGACGCACTACGTTCTCCAAGGGTTCCACTCGCCTCTTTTGTTTCTTTTGCGTGACGTGCCCTTCAGGACGCACCACATGCTCCAAGGGTGCCACTTGCCTCTTTTGTTTCTGTTGCGTGACGTGCCCTTCAGGATGCACCACGTGCTCCAAGGTTTCCACTCACCTCTTGACTGATTCGTAGACATGAGTAACCACTGGAGTTAACACTCCACCAGGTGAACTTGTGGGAGACTAAGGGCTTCTAAGGAATAAAGCCCCTACCTTATTGCATGCCCCTTCGAATCATCGTGAGTGACTGTCGCAGTCTTCCCTCACGGCATCATAGGTCCTCTTGAACTAGGTAATTGTTAACCTACATTTCGAGCCACGAAAAGAGTGCTAGTAGGCTGTGGCAGTGTTTCTATCCACACCTCTCCCTCAACCTTCTGGTAGTCATGTGTGGCCCCTTTACTCCATATGTGAGTCTGGTCGGCAAGCTATCGTCAGCCTGCATAATCAAAAAATCATGTCAGAACATGTCCACATCATATCATCTAATCAAAATGTATTAATATCATAGTAAATCAATCAAACCACAATAGCACTCTCCCTGACTCGATCCAGAGTCTAAGGGGTTCCATCGATGCCTCTGCATCCTCAAGGTCCAAAACACTACACACTCAGTAAAACTGAGTCAATAGCACCTGTCTATGTCAATGTAGTAAAACAACATGTCACCTACCCATGACGCATCATAATCAAAGTCAAATGTTTTAATATCATCATAATCCAGATCACTTGCGAGCAAGTGTCCTCAAAGAATAAGTTCGCTCAGTGCGCCAGAGAGATATGTTACATACACCCCCTCTTGGTCTAAACTTCATCTTGAAGTTTCTCAGTATAAATGCCGAAATAAGTGTATCACAGTATCATATGTCTATCTATCAAACAAAAATGGAAATTGTTGGCACATATCATATGCGTCTTCCCAGGTCGCCGAGTGTGGACTATAATTGTCCCATTGGACTTTGTACCTGATCCACCGTTCGACGTCGTAGCTGTCGAACACGGTGATCCAAGATGCATACCGGCTCAACCATGAGCACTCCCTTGTCTGATACTTGCAAGGAACTCATGTCAATAACATGTGTAGGATCACTAATATAATGTCTCAAAACAGATACATGAAAAACATCATGCATA
>JZKD02S1751422.1:672175-683906 GCA_000966675.3 Picea glauca
AATTAATGATTAATTTAGAGATTGGTTTGGAGTTGGTTTGAGATTTTGTAGGAGTTGTTGAGATATTATCTCAACCTCCATACCTATGTTTGGAATTGGTTGGATCTAACTCCAGTTACATATACCTATTGTATCTTGGGATTTGATATAGTAATACAATATTATTTTGTGTGTAATTTTCATGTTATGGCTGCTCTCTTAAATTATGTCACTTATCCCCTGTCACCTCCATTGAAATCTTCATAGTCTCCATTACTGTAAGAAGCATTCTAATCTCAGAGTGGTGATGAGCATTTTCCCTATTGATATTCACTCGGGAATATTTTCAGCACGGCAATGGCGTCGAAACATTTGATTATAATGGCACTTAGAATCGTGAAATTGTCAAATCCCAAGTTTTAGCTAATGAACAGTGATGTACAAAGATCCACATAATTTTTTTTTTGTTTTTTTATCAAATTATCATGCTAACTGTAACTCCTTCACTTAGTAATGAGTAAAGAAATAAGTAATTATTGACGACAACTCTCATGATATTAAGAAAGATTGAATATATAGTAGTATATATTAATGTGAGAAGACCCTTAAGGAATTGACTAAAGACAGAATTATATAGTAGTATATATTATGGCATAGCTAAAATGCATAGTAAAATATATTGTGGTGAGAAGACCCTTGTGGTAATGCTTAAAGAGTGGAATTAAAATTTATTATAACTTTATTCCAATGTCCATTCAAACTTCTCAATTGTAGTGATGACTAAATGGTAAACGAATTAAGTGGGGAAGGTCCTTGCTGCTAACAACTTAAGGATTCCATTAACTTGCGTTCTTGTACTCTTACCTAGTATACTAAGCAACTGACACTTGGCATGGGAGTACTAATATAATGAGTATTAATAATAGTGTAAAGACATCGTGATTCGGTTAGCTAATTTTCACAACTAGAATCCTCAATTTTAAAAATGACATACATGAATCAGAAAAATACATACATGAATGAATCTTAAACATAACTTCACCCTAATCATGAACTGTATACAATCATTTTACGATCGTAGACATATTCTAGGTTTTAAAAGCTATTAAGAACTGATTAAAAAGAGGTGATGTGTTTGGATTGTAACTTAGACATGTATTAAGTTTAGTTACATGATGTTGGCAAGTATTTGGATTGTACCTTTGTTAAGTGTTAAGTTTGTATATTGTAAACTTTAAAATGTATTTAAAAATTAATCAAACAAAAAGATGATATACAAGAAAATAATATTTATATCTATTTGGAAAAATCATATTCTAGAGATTACACATCTTCCCATAAAAATTTTGTAAATTTAAATCCAAAAATATTTATAAATATTTCATAACCCGACTACTAAATCACAATTTAAATTTTTCACACAATTAAAACCATTCAATCATAATTTAAAATGTTCCAAAAATAAAATTACTAAACCATATCGAAAATTCCTCTCAAATTCTCTACGTGACTAATCAAATTCTCTGCGCGACCATATCCATTCAAGGATAACGCCAATTTTAGGAATCTCTTAACAATATTATAATTTAGAATTTAAGTTCTCCAGGCACAATTTACTATACAACATAGTAATAGCTCCTGACACAGAATCCAACCTTCGCCATAATTAGCACCATTCAACAACAATGTTAACTATCAGAAAGAAACAAACAAAATCAATCAAAAGAAACTCCCTTAAAACTAAATCAAAAATCAACTCAACGGTATCCACATGGCATTTATAAATTAGAAACAAACACTAAAGCCAACATTCAACCATGAAGGAAATTATTCATTTATCTGAAATTCAACTCACAACATGGCGTGGGTCATGATTCTCTTGATATCATCAACAGGACATCTTGGAACGCCTGGGAGTAGGTAATAAATAAAGTCTGAGTGTGAGAAGGAGGGTTCATAAAGTCTACAGACAGTAATTAAGACAGGAATATGATATACAACTAGAACCTGTGGTCAGAACCTGTAGTCAACATGAACGTTAAGGGTCCAAGAAGATAGGTGACTTATGTAAAGATGTAAAACAAAAGGGGCGGAGTTCGCCAGAAACGAATTTGCAGTAACCATTTCACAAAACGGATTTTCCAGAATGAAATTTCAGAACCAATCTTACCAAACAAAAATGACAAAGATGAATTTTGACAGAACCAAAATTACAGGAACAGTTTCACCGAACGAATTTTCCATTAAGAAATATAAAATGTGAAATCGCCATTGAGGTATGAAATATAAAATCACCATTGAAACAATATCACTGACATGCCCAAAATATAAAATCACCATTTGCAATATCTATCACATCGATGTATGAGTTCGCTTCTTATTAATGCAACAACTATTCGAGATTCGCTATAAAAATTGTTTTTATAAAGGAAGGTCACGGCTATTACACATTAACACTTATCACAGGATGACTATGTAATAAAACACAATAATGATTATACACAGTACTAACACACTATATACGATTATACCGCATCCTTGTATATACAACCATGAAATATAACTATATCAACGTTTGTCAATGACTCAAAGGCTTTACAACAATAATTTAAATGCGAAAATACCACATCCGAGAAAATACAGCCACGAGGAGTAACGTAGAGGCATAAAGATCCAAACCAAGGAACAGTAAAACCCAATCAGAACATTGACCACAAAATTTTTAGGCAATCAATGAATGGGAAAAAGATCAAGACATAATTCATCCATTATTACTGTGCAAAGACAAGTTGTAGAGAAAAGGGCCATCAAAACAATCATAGGGTTAAGTTGTGAGGGAGGCAATGCCACATAGTGTGGGTTCATCCAACAATACATAAAACGCAGATATAAACTTATCCAGCGAATACAAAACGCAGAATAAAGAACTTCACCATCAATCAAATTTCAAGGTTAATAAATGTATCAAGGAGCAAGGCAAACCATTCAGCCAAGGACAACAATAGAGGTAGACGGCTGAGTTCATCCTTCGCTTCACCATCCTCACACAGAAAATAAGGGTGTTGAGATCCATAGGTCTTTTAACGCTAAGGCGACGATCGTATATCAAGCTCCTGGCCGACTGCTCAGGTGAGGACTCGCGAGCTAGGGATGAAGGAAAACAATGCAAGGGTCTCAATCAACACCATAGGGCTATCTAGTCATGCAGGAACGAAGACCATGGGAGATCACTCCACCAGACAATAAGCTAGGCTGAGAAAAAGGGGTCCACTAACAATCTAAACATCCCAACCATTACGATCCATATTTAGATCCAAGCATAAGTCCTAATGCATTCTACTCTACAAAATAAAAGAGCATATTGTTGCCTTATCGCCCACTTCGATTGACGTCCCGTGCTCCATGCAACTCCCGCTCACCGACCGTCGAGACCTCACCGGTACCTCCCAGCCAACGCTAGGGGTACTCTGCTTCCCCTTAGCCCCCCGAGCCGCAAAGGGGCCAGACACTATCCAGATGGTATGTCTAGCTCCCAGCTTGCCTTGCAAGGCCGAGCTACCACTCCTCTCTGAGCTGGGAAATCCCAACTCCCACAACTAAATAAGTCAAGTCACTAATCCGGCAGTGTAATGTTACGCTAACAACCGATCCCCTTCTTCCTTCTCCTCCCTCTCTTTTATATAGTTTTTGAACTTCCATTATTTCCCTAAATCTCATTTAATTTAAGTTTTAATAAAAATCTTTTAAAAATCTCCTTCGTACAAGTGTCATCCATCCCCAACTTTCCTCCAATAATTATTTTCTTTAATTTATTAATTGTCTTATTTCCCTCACCCACCTAGAGTTACTCCTAAAATTACTCCTAGGTGTCCCTAAATTCCCTTACAGGTTTTAAAGGCTTTCTCTATTATGAAGTTGTTATTTTAGTTCAATTTAGAAGGTTCTTAAAAGCAGATTCTTTACTAAGTTGACCTCCCGCTTTTTACCATAATTTCCCCTCTTTCCCTTTTTATGTTGCCTCATTCCCTAATTTCCTAATTTTTATAATTCCTTCTTTCCCTTTTTTATTAGAGCCAAAAATGACAATTGTGCAAGTTAACCTCCCTTCCCCTTTTTATTAATTTAGTATATATTTTTTAAAACTATCATAAGTTAAAGTAATTAATTGCCTCTTTACGTTTTACATCCACACATTTTATTTAATTCTTAATTTCTTCATGTTACCAAAAATTTTATGAACACCCACAATTATTACTTAAGTGGTTTTAAATTTTATTATTTTATTATATATATATATATATATATATATATATATATATATATATATATATATATATATAAAGGTAGACAAAATTTTACCCCTAGCGAAGTTTTAGACTTAGGACTTAGATTCTAAACTGGGTGACATTTTAATTAGGGAAGTTGTTTTAAAATTTCTTAATGAGATATTTGTCTTAGGGCCATCTAGGTTCATTCACTTATCATCATCAACGCGATGTGCCCTTCAAGACGCACTACGTTCTCCAAGGGTTCCACTCGCCTCTTTTGTTTCTTTTGCGTGACGTGCCCTTCAGGACGCACCACATGCTCCAAGGGTGCCACTTGCCTCTTTTGTTTCTGTTGCGTGACGTGCCCTTCAGGATGCACCACGTGCTCCAAGGTTTCCACTCACCTCTTGACTGATTCGTAGACATGAGTAACCACTGGAGTTAACACTCCACCAGGTGAACTTGTGGGAGACTAAGGGCTTCTAAGGAATAAAGCCCCTACCTTATTGCATGCCCCTTCGAATCATCGTGAGTGACTGTCGCAGTCTTCCCTCACGGCATCATAGGTCCTCTTGAACTAGGTAATTGTTAACCTACATTTCGAGCCACGAAAAGAGTGCTAGTAGGCTGTGGCAGTGTTTCTATCCACACCTCTCCCTCAACCTTCTGGTAGTCATGTGTGGCCCCTTTACTCCATATGTGAGTCTGGTCGGCAAGCTATCGTCAGCCTGCATAATCAAAAAATCATGTCAGAACATGTCCACATCATATCATCTAATCAAAATGTATTAATATCATAGTAAATCAATCAAACCACAATAGCACTCTCCCTGACTCGATCCAGAGTCTAAGGGGTTCCATCGATGCCTCTGCATCCTCAAGGTCCAAAACACTACACACTCAGTAAAACTGAGTCAATAGCACCTGTCTATGTCAATGTAGTAAAACAACATGTCACCTACCCATGACGCATCATAATCAAAGTCAAATGTTTTAATATCATCATAATCCAGATCACTTGCGAGCAAGTGTCCTCAAAGAATAAGTTCGCTCAGTGCGCCAGAGAGATATGTTACATACACCCCCTCTTGGTCTAAACTTCATCTTGAAGTTTCTCAGTATAAATGCCGAAATAAGTGTATCACAGTATCATATGTCTATCTATCAAACAAAAATGGAAATTGTTGGCACATATCATATGCGTCTTCCCAGGTCGCCGAGTGTGGACTATAATTGTCCCATTGGACTTTGTACCTGATCCACCGTTCGACGTCGTAGCTGTCGAACACGGTGATCCAAGATGCATACCGGCTCAACCATGAGCACTCCCTTGTCTGATACTTGCAAGGAACTCATGTCAATAACATGTGTAGGATCACTAATATAATGTCTCAAAACAGATACATGAAAAACATCATGCATATGCCTCAAGGAATCAGGCAAGGCTAGTCAATAGGCCACGGGCCCCTTTCTCTCCAAAATCTCAAAAGGTCCCATGAACCTAGGAGAGAGTTTAGCTCCATTCCCAAACTTTATCGAACTCTTAAGCGGTTTAACCCGTAAGAAGACTTGATCACTGACCTCGTAACTACGGTCGACCGGGTGTGCATCGGCATAACTCTTCTATCGATCCTGCGCTTCTTTAATCCTTTGTCTTATGGTTTTAATTTTCTCTTCCATTTGTTGGATCGCTTCTGGTCCCACCAGGACCCTATCCTCAAGCCGATCCCAACTCAAAGGCATCCGACATAGTCGTCTATAAAGAAACTCAAAAGGCGCCATCTTAATAGTGCTCTAGTAACTATTGTTGTAAGCAAACTCCACTAGTGGCAAGAATTCTTCCCAACGCTTTTGTTGGTCCATTACGTACATGTGAAACATATCCTCCAAGGTCTGGTTTGTTCACTCGGTCTGTCTGTCAGTCTCAGAGTGATATGCAGTACTAAAGTTAAGTTGGGTTCCCAAGGCCTCTTGGAAACTCATCTAAAATCATCCAGTAAACACCAATCCTCGATCAGATATAATCCTCTTAGGCACGCCATGCAGCCTCACAATCTCATTGATGAAAACTCTAGCAATGTCAGGTGACTAATACGTCTTACGTACAGGAATAAAGTGAGCACTCTTCGTCAGAGTTTCTGCTACTATGAAAATCGAGTCATGCCTCCTTGCCGTTAGTGGAAATCCAACAATAAAATCCATCAAAATAACCTCCCATTTCGATTCCGAAATGGCATGTGGTTGAAGTAATCCTGTTGGGTGTCTATGTTCAGCCTTTACCTGCTAACATTCAAGGCATCTGGCCACATAGTTGACTATGTTTTCCTTCATTCCCTTCCAAAAGAATAAGGGCTTAAGGTCTGCCCTCATCTTCGTGACTCTCGGGTGAGTCATGTAAACTTCTCTATGAGCCTCTCTTAGGATTAACACCCTCAACTCGTTGTTTGGTGGTAGGTAAATTGGACCTTTAAACCTCAATAAACCATCGCTATCAAATTAAAATCCCTCAAATCGTGGTACCATCATTGTGTTTTGTTACATAAAACCCTCGACCTCTTTGTACTAGTCGTTGTCATGCTGTAAAGTTAGAATCTTTTCACATAGATTTGTTTTAAGAGGCAACACTGAAAACATGCATGGCCTCTAACTCAAAGCATCTTCCACTCAATTCACTGTTCCTTTTATGTAAGTAATCTCAAAGTCATACTCGCTAAGCAATTCTGACCAACGTTGTTGTCATGCGTTCAGGTCACTTTGCATAAATATGTGTTGTAGTCCACAATGCTCAGTCTTTAGTTCAAATTTTCGTCCAACTAGGTAGTGTCTCCAAACCTTCAAGGCATATACGATGGCTAATAACTCCAAATTGTGCGTCATGTAGTTCTCCTCATGCCTTCTTAGTTTCCTCGAAATGTAAGCTAATGAACAGTGATGTACAAAGATCTACGTAATTTTTTTTTTTTTTAATCAAATTATCATGCTAACTGTAACTCCTTCACTTAGTAATGAGTAAAGAAATAAGTAATTATTGAAGACAACTGTCATGATATTAAGAAATATTGAATATATAGTAGTATATATTAATGTGAGAAGATCCTTAAGGAATTGACTAAAGGCAGAATTATATAGTAGTATATATTATGGAAAAGCTAAAATACATAGTAAAATATATTGTGGTGAGAAAACCCTTTTGGTAATGCTTAAAGAGTGGAATTATAATTTATTATAACTTTATTCCAATGTCCATTCAAACTTCTCAATTGTAGTGATGACTAAATGGTAAACCAATTAAGTGGGGAAGGTCCTTGCTGCTAACAACTTAAGGATTCCATCAACTTGCGTTCTTTTACTCTTACCCAGTATACTAAGCAACTGACACTTGGCATGGGAGTACTAATATAATGAGTATTAATAACAATGTAAAGACATCATGATTCAGTTAGCTAATTTTCACAACTAGAATCCTCAATTTTAAAAAGGACATACATGAATCAGAAAAATACATACATGAATGAATCTTAAACATAACTTCACCCTAATCATGAGTTGCATACAATCATTTTATGATCGTAGACATATTCTAGGTTTTAAAAGCTATTAAGAACTGATTAAAAAGAGGTGATGTGTTTGGATTGTAACTTAGACATGTATTAAGTTTAGTTACATGGTGTTGGCAACTATTTGGATTGTACCTTTGTTAAGTGTTAAGTTTGCATATTGTAAACTTTAAAATGTATTTAAAAATTAATCAAACAAAAAGATGATATACAAGAAAATAATATTTATATCTATTTGGAAAAATCATATTCTAGAGATTACACATCTTCCCCCAAATCTGCATATAAACATTTTGTAAGTTTAAATCCAAAAATATTTATAAATATTTCATAACCCGACTACTAAATCACAATTTAAAATTTTCACACAAATAAAATCATTCGATTGCAATTTAAAATGTTCCAAAAATAAAACTACTAAACCATATCGAAAATTCCTCTCAAATTCTCTACGTGACTAATCAAATTCTCTGCGCAACCATATCCATTCAAGGATAATGCCGATTTTAGGAATCTCTTAACAATATTAGAATTTAGAATTTAAGTTCTCCAGGCACAATTTACTATACAACACAGTAATAGCTCCTGACTAGACACAGAGTCCAACCTCCACTAGAATCAACGCCATTCAATAGCAATGTTAACTATCAAAAAGAAAATCAAAAATTCCCTTAAAACTAAATAAAAAATCAACTCAACAGTATCCATAGCGCATTTATAAATTAGAAACAAACAATAAAGCCAACATTCAACCATGAAGGAAATTCTTCATTTATCTAAGATTCAACTCACAACAGGGCGCGGGTCAAGATTCTCTTGATATCATCAACGGGACATCCTGGAACACCTAGGAGTAGGTAATAAATAAAGTCTGAGTGTGGGAAAGAGGGTTCATAAAGTCTACAGATAGTAATTAAGACAGGAATAAGATATATAGCTAGAACCTATGGTCAGAACCTGTAGTCAAGATGAACGTTAATGGTCCAAGAATATAGGTGACTTTTGCAAAGATGTAAAACAAAAGGGGCAGAATTCGCCAGAAACAAATTTACAATAACCATTTCACAAAACGGATTTGCCAAAATGAAACTTCAGAACCAATCTTACCAAACGAAAATGCCAGAGATGAATTTTGATAGAACCAAAATTATAGGAATAGTTTCACCGAACGACTTTTCCATTAAGCAATATAAAATGTGAAATCACCATTGAGGTATGAAATATAAAATCGCCATTGAAATAATATCTCTGACATGCCCAAAATATAAAATTGCCATTTGCAATATCTATCACATCGGTGTATGAGTTCGCTTCTTATCAATGCAACAACTATTCGGGATTCTCTATAAAATTTGTTTTTATAAAGGAAGGTCACGGCTATTACACATTAACACTTATCACAGGATGACTATGTAATAACACACAGTATTGATTATACATAGTACTAACACACTGCCTACGATTATATCGCATCCTTGTATATACAACCATGAAATATAACTATACCAGCGTTTGTCAATGACTGAAAGGCTATACAACTATAATTTAAATGTGAAAATACCACATCCGAGAAAATAAAGCCACGAGGAGTAACACAGAGGCATAAAGATCCAAACCAAGGAACAGTAAAACCCAACTAGAATGCTGACCACAAAATTTTTAGGCAATCAACGAATGGGAAAAATCTCAAGATAGAATTCATCCATTATTATTGTGCAAATAAAAGTTGCAGAGAAAAGGGCCATCAAAATAGTCACAGGGTTAAGTTGAGAGGGAGGCAATGCCACACCGTGCGGGTTTAGCCAGCAATACATAAAATGCAGAGATAAACTTATCCGGCGAATACAAAACGTAGAATAAATAACTTTGCCATCAGTCAAATTTCAAGGTTAATAAAGGCATCAAGGAGCAAGGAAAACCATTCAGCCAAGGACAACAACAGAGGTAGACAGTTGAGTTCTTCCTTCACTTCACCATCCTCGCACAGAAAAGAAGGTCATTGAGATCCATAGGTCTTTTAATGCTAAGGCGACGACCATAGATCAAGCTCTTGGCCGACTGCTCAGGCGAGGACTGGCAAGCTAGGGACAAAGGAAAACAATGGAAGGGTCTCAATCAATATCACAGGGTTGTCAATTCATGTGGGAACAAAGACCATGGGAGATCACTCAACCAAACAATCATCTAGGATGAGAAAAAGGGGCCCGCTAACAATCTAAACATCCCAACCATTACAATCCATATTTAGATCCAAGCATAAGTCCTAATGCATTCTATTCTACAAAATAAAAGAGCATACTGTTGCCTTATTACCTGCTTCGATTGCCGTCCCACGCTCTGTGCAACTCTCGCTCGCCGACCGTCGAGACCTCATCGGTACCTCCCAGCCAACACTAGGGGTACTCTTCTTCCCCCTTAGCCCCCCAAGCCGCAAAGGGGCCACACACTATTCAGATGGTACATCTAGCTCCCAACTTGCCTCGCAAGGCCGAGCTACCACTCCTCTCCGAGCTAGGAAATCCCAACTCCCACAAGTAAACCATTCAAGTCACTAATCCGGCAGCGTAACGTTACGCTAACTACCAATCCCCTTCTTCATTCTCCTCCCTCTCTTTTATAGAGTTTTTGAACTTCCATTCTTTCCCTAAATCTCATTTAATTTAAGTTTTAATTAAAATCTTCTAAAAATTCTCCTTCGTACAAGTGTCATCCATCCCCCACTTTCCTCCAATAATTATTTTTTTTAATTTATTAATTGTCTTATTTCCCTCACCCACCTAGAGTTACTCCTAAAATTACTCCTAGGTGTCCCTAGATTCCCTTACAAGTTTTAAAGGCTTTCCCTATTATGAAGTTGCTATTTTAGTTCAATTTAGAAGGTTCTTAAAAGCAGATTCTTTACTAAGTTGACCTCCCGCTTTTTACCATAAGTTTCCCTCTTTCCCTTTTTATGTTGTCTCATTCCCTAGTTTCCTAATTTTTATAATTCCTTCTTTCCCTTTTTTATTAGAGCCAAAAATGACAATTGTGCAAGTTAACCTCCCTTCCCCTTTTTATTAATTTAGTATATATTTTTTTTAAACTATCAGAAGTTAAAGTAATTAATTGTCTCTTTACGTTTTACATCCACCAATTTTATTTAATTCTTAATCTTTTCATGTTACCAAAAATTTTATGAACACCCACAATTATTACTTAAGTGGTTTTAAATTTTATTATTTTATTATATATATATATATATATATATATATATATTTTTTTTTTTTCTTTTATAAAGGTAGACAAAATTTTACCCCTAGCGAAGTTTTGGACTTAGGACTTAGATTTTGAACTGGGCAACATTTTAATTAGGGAAGTTGTTTTAAACTTTCTTAATGAGATATTTGTCTTAGGGCTATCTAGGTTCGTTCCTTTATCATCATCAACACGATGTGCCCTTCAGGACGCACTACATGCTCCAAGGGTGCCACTCGCCTCTTTTGTTTCTTTTGTGCGACATGCCCTTCAGGATGTACCACGTGCTCCAAGGGTGCCACTCACCTCTTTTGTTTCTTTTGCGCGACGTGCCCTTCAGGACACACCACATGCTCCAAGGGTACCACTCGCCTCTTCACTGATTGGTAGACATCAATAACTGCTGGACTCAACACTCCACCAGGTGAACTTGTGGGAGACTAAGTGCTTCTAAGGAATAAGGCCCCCACCTTATTGCATTCCCATTAGAATCATCATGAGAGGCTGTCGCAGTTTTCCCTCATGGCATCGTGGGTCCTCTCGAACTAGGAAATCGTTAACCTACAGGTCGAGCCACGGCGGGAGTGCTAGTAGGTTGTGGCAGGGTTGTTGTCCACACCTCTCCCTCAACCTCTCTGGTAGTCATGTGTGGCCCCTTTACTCCATATGTGAGTCTGGTCGGCAAGCTATCAT